>JAJHSJ010000015.1:22427082-22550822 GCA_021015155.1 Magnolia officinalis
AGAGTGCTCTCTTTTGCTCGGATAAGCTGCCCTCCTCTAGGGTCAGGTAAATTATAAGAACTCTTGGAATCTCTAGAGTTGCGGCTGGCCTTACTTACCTGGGAGTTCCTATTGTGGATGGCAGGCTTAAAACTAGTGCTTTCCATCATTTAATTGATAAAGTGGAGGGGCGTATCCGTGGTTGGTAGGCCAGATGTCTCTCACAGGCTGGTAGGGCTGTTCTGGTGCAGCACGTCCTTGGCAGCACCCCGGTTCACTCATTAGCGGCTACTCATGTTCCTGCTCAAGTTCTGGCTGCCTTGGAAAGCAAGTTTGCTACCTTCCTATGGGGTTGGTCAAATGGTAGAAGGAAATTGCATTGGCGAAGTTGGAAAGAAATTGTCCGACCAAAACAGGAAGGTGGCCTTGGCTTCAGGAAGCTAGCAGAGGTTATGAAAGCTCTTAGGATGAAGATGGCTTGGGCCCTCTTATCTAAGCCAACTAGAAGTATTTGGAGTCCCTTCATGCGGGCGAAGTATGCTCCTGATCTCGCCTTGGGTGGGTCGAGCAGCCTGGCTTCCTTTGCGTCTCCTTTGTGGAAGAAGATCAGGTCGTTGTTGTTTCAGCTGCATAATGAAGTTCAATGGAGAATTGGGGATGGGAGCTGTAGCCTGTGGCGTTCCAATTGGATTAGGCTTGGGGTGCTGGAGCAGTTAGTCGTGTCCCCCATTCTGGATGAGTTGTGTAGGTTGATGGTGAAAGATTTCCCGGGCCCAAACAGTCCACTTCCTCCTTCATCAGTCCTCAACCTCCTTCCTCCATCTGTGGTGGACTGCATTTTTCAAGTTGGATTCAGTCTTTCAGATGGCCCAGATAGAATCTTCTGGCCGTTCACCCCTTCTGGTGATTTTTCTGTTTGTTCAGCTTAGGAGAAAACCAGAGTGAGTAGGCCCCGAAGAGGCTGGGCTAAATGGGGTCTGGCACTCCAAGCTTCCTCCGAAGATCTCGCTGCTTGTCTGGAAAGTGTTGTCTAACGCAGTGCCGCTTGATGAAGCTGTCCAGCTTCGGGGGATCCAACTGGCCTTGAAGTGTGATTGCTGCACCGTACCTTCCTCCCATGGCCATTCTTCCAAATCCTTGCTCAATCTGTTCATTACAAGTACCCAGGCATCCTCTTGCTAGAACTATTTTGGCAGAATTTTTGGGGTGGCAGATCTCATGGCTATTTCAGTGGAGGTAAGGTTAAACTGTTGGTGGTTAGCCCTGTCCTTGGATGGCAGGGTCTCCACTATTCAGAGCTGGCCCTAGCATCTTTATTTGGGAGATATGAAGGCTAGGAACTTTGCTAGATATGATGGCAGAGCCTTTTCGTTTGAGAGAATGAAGGTTAACATAATATGGTGGCTGAACGTTATCATCCAGCGGCTTCTTGGATCCTCGACTTCAGGCTACCGCAGGCTGTTGTCTGAGTTGCAGATCCCCCACCCCCCCCCCCCCCCCCACCCCCCCCCCCCCCCCCCCCCCCCCCCCCCCCCCCCCCATTAAGTGCCCCTCTAAGGTCCGGCTAGGGGGAACCCAGGGGCGTCCGAGGTGGAGGAGATTGGAAGAGGGGATAGTGGCGAGTTTATTTTCGCTTTCTCGTCTGGATACGGGATCGGCTCGAGCGTTGGTGCTGAAATCCATGCGATCTGTGACGGGCTTTTAATTAGCTTCGACTTGTGCTTCTCTAAAATGGTGGTGGAATCGGTTTCCCACCTGGTAGTGTCCTTCCTGAAAGGGGTTGCTCATCCATGCTGGAAATGGGAATCCGAGTTGGCTAGAATTAATAGGCTCAAGCTTAGAGGGCAGGTGGAATTCGTCAACATCTTCAAGGAAGGCAACGCTCCGGTGGATGGAATGGCCTGCTTGGGCAGTGAGTATCAGCTTTACTCCATAATTCGTACCCCCTTGGAGCTTCCCTCCCTCGTCCGTGGTCTGCTCTTCCTCGACAAGGTGGGCCCGGGGGCTGTTAGGCTCGCCTCGGATGATGGCTCTTAGCGCTTAGCTCGTGGCGCCTCTTTTTGCTCCATTTTTGTATAGATGTTGTGTAGTCTTCTTTTTTTCTTTTGTTGCCTCTATGATAGGCCTCCCTGGGTAATTTTTTCTTGAGGAAGCCCGAAAGCATAAGGATCTTGTATATACTTTCCTTTTTTTTGGAAATGAAATGCAGGCCCTGGCCTTTTTCTTTTATATATATATATATATATATATATATATATATATATATATATATATATATATATATATATAAAAGAAAAGTTATATCAAGTGTGTAATCAAGTTGTAAATTTGTAATATATTGAGTTTTTTGTCATATCTAGGGTTGTTAATTGTTTTTGTCACGTAATTGACAAAGGGGGAGATTAAAAGTGCCCTTGTTTGTCAATATATGTGAGTGTTGAGTTAGTCAGTCAATTGAGCCCCAAGTTGTAGACATCAAGCCCAATACTCAACCAAGAAGAAGTAACAAAGCCTTACTTTCCTAACCAAACCCTTAAGGTAAATGACCTCATTTTAACTTAGTCTTTCCCATAATAACTCTGAAAATCATCCTTGGTAAGCTTAAGTTTTATGCACTTGAGTATTAGAGGAGTAAACGATGGAACAAACCGCAAAATCATATGCCCTATCGAGTGCATCGAAATGCAATCGAAGACATCTTCGATGGTATCGAACATCATTTAACGACATCGAATATAGGTCCATTCTGTCCAGCATCAAAATGAAAACATCCTGTGAATTATTGATTGCATCGAATGTCATTCGATTGCATAGACCTTGGGCTTCTTCCAAAACTCCAAAAATTACTTTAAGTTCTCCTCAATGTAATCGAACCCTCTTCAGTAACATTGATCATAAGTTATCGATGGCATCAAAGGGTAATCGATTACATCAAAACTAACACCAGTTTGTCCAGTAAACCTTTAAGGAAAATTAAATTTTCTTCGACCACATCAAAGACCTTTCGAGGCTATCAAAATTCAAATCTCGATGGATCAAAAGATTGTTCGATGGCATCGAACTAAAGACAAAACTGTCCAACAACCATTGTGTATATTTTAAAAGGAAATCCTGATGGGATTGAACTATCCCTCGATGGCATCAAAGTGCACGTCGATGACATCGAAGGATGTTCAATGAGATCGAACTTAAATCTGTTCTACACCCAAATGATTATCTTGTGTAAGAAGTCGATGCAATCGAAGTAGGTTCGATGACATCGAAATTCAAATTTCAATGACATTGAATACCCTTCGATGACATCAACAATATTAGATTTCTGCCCATTTTTTTACCGTTGCGATTTCAACTTTATAAATACACATGGCTTGCTTCTTGTAAAAGAAGCTAGAATTTAAGAAAGGTTGAGAGTTGTTACAAGAGTTATTACCTACATTCTCATTCCCTCTTCCCCATTAGAGTTCATCATTCAATCCATTACATAAGCATTAACTCATATCTTCATTGCTTGGATTGAATCATGAACTCTAGCATTCATTGAGTTTTTAGTAGTACCCTTCATAGGAAAATCATTGTGCTAAAACTCTTGAATGCTTAACTCATGCAAATCTTCTCTATGTGTTTAAATCATATCATCTAAACAGAGAAGAACAACAAAACCCTTAACCTCACAACCTTGGAGCATTGATCGAAGAATCGGAACCAGTCGTGGTTCAAGGGAGTCGAAGACTCTTCATCAACATTGAAGATCATCTTCAGATTGTACGAGAAAAGGGACTCACTCACTTATTTGTAAGTATAAGGAGTCTGTTAATTCTGAAGCCCTTTCCTTGTGTAGGATTGAGATTCAGAGTTTAAGTGATGAATTCGCCAAGACCTTTCATAAGGCCTCCAACGGGAGAATACATTGTCCTTGTGTAGGATGTGTTTACCTTGTGTAGGCATGGGTTGCCTTGTGTAAGCTCCCAGAGGAGTTCTTAGGCAAAACTCATTACCTTGTGTAGGCTCCCAGAGGAGTTCTTAGGTAGAACTCATTGCCTTGTGTAGGCTCCCAGAGGAGTTCTTGGGTAGAACTCATTGCCTTGTGTAGGAATAGGTTGCCTTGTGTAGGCTCTTAAGTGTGTCCTTATGTAGGACTTATAGCCTTATGTAAGCATTTAAGGTTGCCTTATGTAGGCTCCTTAGTTAACCTTGTGTAGGTTGTGAAGGTTGATGGTTAACTTGATTTAAAACCATTGGATAGTGAAATCCGATATACTCTTGGAGAGAGTGCGTCTGCCGAGAGTGGAGTAGGCAAGTAGTCGAACCACTATATATAATTGTGTTTGGGATTTGCTATTTGTGCATTTATCTAATTATGCTTATGTCTCTTGAATGATTATTTATAATGCATGATTAAATGAATGTCTAAGCATTGATAGGAATCACATCCCACACACTTTCACATTCACTATCTCAATAGGTTTGTTACCTTCATACAAATCCTGTGCAGCCTTAGTGTTTGGCTCTATTAGCTTGGAAGCCATAGAGTTACTCTACCTTACTTATCTTGCTTAAAAGGTAGGCATTGTTTATTGATTAAAAGAAAATAATTTTTGAAAAGTCCTATTCACCCCCCTTAAGGACACTTGGACTAATTCCATACTTCTATTATAGCAGTTCTACCGCAATTTCAGTGCCTAGGTATAGAAGTTATCTTTTGTCATTGCATAACCTTCGTCTTTGTCTAGTAGTCCTTAGGGTTGTGTCTAGTAGGGTTCTTAGTGTATGCACTCTCGCACATGTCATGACTTTGGTCTTTCTCCCACGAAGAACATGGAACAACTTTTCGAGGCTATTGAAAATATCAACCGTCGCCTCACAAATATTGAGAACAACCATCGGACTATTACGACCTAGATAATCGCTAGTGCCCAATGCCCAGCTCAGTACAAAGCGTCCCGTACAACTAATCCCAACATTAGGGATGATCGTCATTCTCAATCTAAGGAATAAGTTGAAGTTGGGTATGATAGGGAAGAGCCTGTTAGGAGGCATGTGAAGTAACAACGTTAGGGAGTAGGCGGTTGGGAGGGGGATGAGTGCCCAGCCACCCCGCCAAGAGTTCTAAGATCACTATGATCTTGAGGATAGTGTGATGAATAGTGTTAAGGTTGATGGCCTTAATTTTGATGATCACTTAGACCCTAATAATTTTTTTGGATTGGTTAGCAGACATGGACCACTTCTTCAAGTGGTATGATATGTCTAAACAATATTAAGTCAAATTTTATAGGATGAAATTAGTGGGTTAGCGAAGCTGTTCTGGACTAATGTTGAGCATGACATGGAAAGACGTGGAAAAGAGCCCATTGCATTCTAGGTTAAGATGAAGGAGGCCTTGAAGGAGAAGTACCTCCCACTTTCCTACTGTTAGCTAGAAGATGTTGGATCAATGGCAATCCCTTAGATAGGGAACTATGCCCGTGACAGAATGTATTGTCAAGTTTGATGAGTATATGATGCGATGTAACGTATAAGAAAACCTCGTTGTGACCTTATCTCGTTTAGGACGTGCCTCTAATATGAGCTTTAATGTGAGCCCATTCCTCATAATGTAAGCACCTTAGAGCATGCCTAACAGATATTGCAGGAACTGGAGCAATACGTTAAACCCCAATTCATGAAGCAGGTTCATGCGAATGTTCGGCCCACTTATTCTGGAGACAGGCCATGCATTAGTAGTCAAACCAAGGCCTTCCCTGGTACACAATCCAGTCACAGAGATGTTAAAGGAAAAGGGTAGCTTATAACTCATATCTTCATGTTCATGCCACATAGGCCATCTGAGTTTGCAATTACATTTGTATAACATATCCATGATTTACATGCTGAGATTAAAAGAATGATTAATGATGTTGATTCTCACTAACGGTTCAAGGAATTTCTGATCAGTGACTACATTATGGTTCGTATACAACTAAAGCGGTTTCCCCAGGGATCCGTTAAAAAGTTGCATGCTCGTAGTGCATGTCCCTATAAATTCTTACAAAGAATGGGCTCTAATGTGTATGTGGTGGATCTTCCATCTAACATGGAAATTAGTTCCACATTTAATATAGATGACCTGATTTCTTGTGATGAACCTATTATTACACCTACTAGGCCTCCTACAAACCCAAGTGTACTAGATTTGTCCCTGAGTCCTTGGCCTTTGCCTAGCCACTTATCCCATCCGTTACATTCTCTACCATCATTACCTAAGAAAATAGAGAAGATTGAGGATATGTTGGATCACCACGCGGTTTCCATGAGATAAGGAAGATTTCAGAAATTTCTTGTCAAATGAAAGAACAGACCAACTTCAAACAGCATGTGGATCATAGAGGAGGCGGTCCAAAGACTGGAGCCTGATCTTCTCTAGTTGTTTCATAGTTCTTCGCAAGAGGTGAATCTTTCTTAGCCAGAGAGGATTGATGAGGACATTGAATCATCATATAATCTCTATAAGAGGAGGAGGGCCCCAGTTTCATTATGGATGGATGAACTGTACATGAGACCCACCAACGGGCCATTTTAAACACCCCACATGCGTAGTACATGCATATGGAAGATCCCACACTAGGAATATGAATGTAAGCTGTGAACATATGAGTATAGGACCGTTGGATCGTGCTCGTTGGCCCATCCAATTGCCAGATCATCATCTGTGGGCCATTAGACCGTTGATCTTCTTAAAATTTGGACCACATGGGTACCTACTAGTAGGCATTTATGTTTTCATATATATTTTTTTTTGACTTGATTAGTGGTTTGGATTAGGATTTGGTAGTTTAGAATTCTTATTTTTGAGTATAGACTTTATTTCAAGAGACGATGGATATTTTTGTAAATTTTAGCATATGGAAATATAAGTAATTGGGGACGTCTAGCGTGAGCCCATGTTTTTTTTAAAAAAAAAAAAATACAAGAGAGAACTCTCTCCATTTCTTCTGCATGTGATTTGTAAGTAAATTCTTGAAGATCTCCAGGGAGTGGAGAGGATGTGAAGCCCGAGGGTGATCCTCTCTTCCTCCTATCTTTTCTTCTTGTCTAAGGTAAGCCTATAACTTTCATTCTTATTCTTTCTTTCCATTTAACAAAAAAGAAAAAAAAAAACCCTAGAAATATTCATTTTCTTCGATCATCTTCTTCCTTCATCCTAAACAACCCAAGAGACCCCATCCATAAGACCTCTCCTAGTGCCATACACACATGCGCAAGCAAGAATGCACGTGTGAGGGCGTGCTCACGTGGTAGCCCTTGAGTTATTCCTTTCTTTTCCCTTTATTTCCTCACCAAAACCTGTAACACCCCAGATTTTGAGGGTCAAGTAAAGCTCTACTCCCGAGATCCAATGCATCATTTATGCAACACGGATAATGATGTTTAGATGTTGTCCATATCAATGTATTAAACATGAGTGTGATTATACTAAAATAACATATCATACTCCAGATATAATTAAATTTAAGCAAGCGGAAGACTGAAACACATATATATCAAAATGGTAGATGTTTTACAACCTCTAGAGTATACTGATGTAACAGGGTTTAATATATACAAGGGTTGTTTCAAAATATACAAAATGTCAAAACCTAAAGTGTTCAACTAATTCATATATCCCTGTAATCCTGTCGAATCAGCACGAGGTCTACATAGACCCGTTTGATAGCTGAACATAGGAGAATTCCTCCTCCTCATCTATGAAGTCTGACTCTGTTGCATAGGCTTCGTCATTACTTGCATCTAAACCAAAGTCTAGTCGGTGTTTTAAAACACCGTCCTAAGGTAGGAGTGAGTGATCAACTCAGTGGTACTATAAGATAAAGGTTAACATGTTATCAAGTTAATCAAGCAGTAATGATAAAGCAATACAACAATCACTTCCTAACTACTCTTGTTAATGCAATAATGGAGTGCAGTAATGATGCATGTCCTCGCACAAATCTCCCTCAAAGCAACTCCGACAACCAAGTTCACGCATGACAACCTCCCTAAAGTGCAACTTCCTCGCCAAACCACATGTAATGCGGTGCATGGTCGTGTTAGCCAAGTTCTTAATTAAGCTTATTCATACAGTAGGTTCGGGAAGCTAAGGTACCTCCCTTTATATTATTCCCCCAAATGAATGATCCATCTAGGGTCGTCAATCCTAGTTAACCACATACGATAGGCAAGTTGTAGGACATCACCCCTAATGAAAATAGCAGTCAAAAGGCAAATTCAAAAGTTTATACTCGCGATCACTACAGGAAGGCTTGTCACCTTAGCATAGGCCGACAGCTCGAACACGGTGTCCCATACTACCATGCTCGGCTCACGAGTTCAGGTTGCTCACTGGTCACTACGGTGAGGCTCGTTACCCCAGCGTAGGTCGACAGCTCGACCACGGTGTCACATACCACCATGCCCGGCTCATGAGTCTTAGCGGATCGTGGTACCATAGTTGAAACGAGTTTTTACATTGGTAAGTGGTACCTTAGATTTAAGCAGTAGTATCCAAACATGGTAAACACACAATAGGCCAATCGGTTTATTAGACAAGCTCGATTGGTACGAGCGCACGCTGACTTAATCGATATAGAGCGCATAAGCACTCCGTGTGGCGTAACCACTGTCGACAATCGTCGTACGACCCGAATTCATTGAACGAATCAAAGGTGGTGAGACTAATTCGGCCACTCGAATGGGAACTATTACCGATTGCCTGGACTACGTTGTAGTCCCAATCTTACTCAAAAGCGAAGAGTAAACACATGAGATAATCGTGTCAACATTCAACAATCAATCCTAATAAATTCTTCATTTAAGCATTTCATCAAACACCTTAAACGCAATATTAAACACTTGCACTTTATCCAAATTTGCGTAGCAGTAAATATGATCACATGAAAGAAGCTATACATATGATTAAAGTAATTGAGAATCCTATCTTAATATACTTAATAAATACAAATCATCAACATTTTCTCATTCAGATAATTTATCAAACACTTAAAATTACACTTCACTAAATACATAGATTAGATTAGTTACAACATATATTGTGGCAATTCCTTACACAAAGGGATCATCATGCATACGATAAACATGAATCCTAGATTAATAGTCATGGCAAGCACAGATCATAATTGCATGTTCATTTAAAAATTTCAACAAAGACATAGGATGCATATTTGTTCAAAAGAGTTCATATATATATAATACATCGAAATCGACATGTCTAAGACGATATGGTAGCAATCAAGTTAGACATAAACCATTAGCCGACATTGAAAGCATTGAAAACCATAACCTAAATGTTTATAGTCCGCACCTTCCGTCAGAATACTTGTTTCGGACTCGGTTTGAATCCTACGTTCTCAAAAACGGAACGACGGGCACCTAAACAATGAAATAGGTTAGCTATTTCGTCGATTGCTCTATTTGGATTTCTAAATCAAGATTAGAGTTAGGATTTCTTACCCAAATTGTAACCGAAAACGATTGTGTGGCGAAGTGGGGAAGTGAATCTGTGGCATGGAGTCGTGGGAAAGAATCCCGGCAACGATCTCCCTATTTCTCTCTTCTCTCCTTACTCTTTTATTTTCTTTTCTCTCTTCCCTCTCCTAGGGTTAGAGAAATTCTTATGAAATATAAATGGGGTGGTTTAAGGGCTATATATAAGCCCAGAACTGATGTAAATGGCCCCAGGGCCATGGTATACCTAGTTTGTATCTGGCGTCTGTTTCGGGCAGACGGGGCTCATCTGGAGGTTCACTACTCACTTACGGCGTAGGATAAGCCCCCTAACAATGGATCTAGGCCAGGATGTGATTTTAACGCGATTGGATAAGCCGATCGACTGTGGAGGGCCCGTGTCAAATCAACGGTCGTAGTTACTCGATCGGGGCCACAAGTATACAGATATGTGCAGAAAAATTTCCCTAATCCATGGGTGAAGTTCGGTCAAGAACTGACGGTACGAAATCTTCAATTTCGCCTGCGAGCAAATGACCCAATTCACTTAAGTTTCAATACTTTTTCTAAGGATATTCGTGTTTCTCACACACTTCACTCAGCATTTAAATTAAACATTTCTGGACACCATCTGGGCTCGATTCCCTCCATGGTTGTCAAGCACAGTAAGGCAGATGTAACCCTATAGTTTCGTGGTCATCGAATTTTCAACGTGCGGTCTAGGTCCGATACGGAGTTTCAATGTGCTCCCGAGAGCAACAGGCTCTTGAGGTTTCTCCTAGGTTTTTATATAGTGTTGAGTCAGTGATATTATTGGTTTTAGGTCTTGCCATTTGTGTAAATGGTGGTTCAAGCTAAATCCATTGAGTAATTTGGTTTAGTACTAAGTTAATCCTCGTCTAATTTCTACAGAATACGACCCTTAGGGATTTCTGCTTGAGGTGGTACTCGGGTCTTTGTAAGGATTTTTCTGAGACGTTACAAAACACCCTTTATGAAACCCTAACCCATCCCAAATCTTAAGCCTAATCTAATTTTTCCCAATCTATAAACCGTAAGTTTCTAATTTTGAACAGAATCCTGAATTGGGTTCCAAAACCTGAAATCTAGAATCTATTTGTATGTTGGGATTCTTTTTCCTATGCTCAAACGAGATTCCTACATCTCGTAAGGCATTTTCTTAATTTCATGATTTTATATTTATTATGTATTATGGGATGATGACTTTTGTTTGGAACTTGAATTGTTAAATCTAAAATTTTCTGATTTTGTTGAAGAATGATTGAATTTTATACTTGATTTAGTTTGTGAAAATATAAACTTTGATCTCTATTAGTAAATCTCATCATAAATCATTCATCCTGCTTCAGAACAATAGTGTTAGTTGTTGCTCCAACTATGAAAGGGGCTTTTGGTTAGTGTAGAAATTGTAGTTGGGAGAGAAAATTACTTTTAATAAAGAATATGGTTTCTCATGAAGAAAACAGAGATATTAAGCTTTAATTTGGGGCATGTCGCTAAGAAATAATTTTACTAGGGCGTTGGGTTTCTCACACTTTTATACAAGATTCTTGGTCTCGGGTCATCTCCACCATTGCAACAATCCCATTCTCCCCTTTAAAACTACATTAGGGAGATCATAGAGTGAAGTTTAAAGCTTTAATACGATACAATAATGTACACAACAACAGAAAATCAAGGTGCACAAGTTCTCGCATTTTAAACTGTTGAAACGTCCAAACCAAATGGACGGTTCAGATGCTGCAGTTTCATAGCATTTGAAACAGCCACAAATTTCACATTTTCCGCGTGGTGTGGCTGGTGAGTTTCAAAACGTTTGAAACTGCTATAGTAAATGTAGTTAATGGAGTGAGGGTATTGTAGTCATTTTATAATAGGTGCAAAAGCCTATAAAACGATACTATGTATCCTATCACAGCAAGTGTGTGCAGCAACCGTGTAAGCAAAGTGAAAAAGAAAATAGCAATACAAAAGTTTTTTTTATCTTTGTGGTGTGTACGGTTCTAAGGCTTTGTAAAGCCGATAAATTTGGTTTGTATAGCCAACAAACTGGTATCAGAGCAAGACGATCCTATGGGACCGGGTATAGTTTGAAAGTTCAGATCGTGTGATCCAGGTGTTGCCACTATTACGTTAAAAAAAAAAAAAGGCGTTGTTGATCCGTAGTGTGAAAAAGTGATGGCGTCCTCGATCCAGCCGTAGATTCCAAAGTTATCCAAGGATAACTATGAAAACTGGTGCATCCAGATGAAAGCACTATTCAGGTCGCAAGATCTCTGGGAGATTGTTACCGATGGGTATGTAGAACCCACAACAGAAGAAGAAGCTCTCTACACCGCTGATCAAAGGGCGGTCCTCAAAGATCAAAGAAAGAAGGACAAGAAGGCTCTGTTTTTTTATCTATCAAGGGTTGGATGAGTCCACCTTTGAACAGATCGCTGAAGCGACAACATGCAAACATGCATGGGAGATTCTTAGCACAATCTTCAAAGGAGTTGATCGTGTGAAGAAGGTTCGTCTCAAAACTTTTAGAGCCGAATTCGAGACCTCACACATGAAGGAAGGTGAGACCATTTCTGATTTCTTTTCAAGGTTACTTGTTATTGTTAACAACTTAAAAATAAATGGTGACAAGATCGAAGACGTACGGGTTGTTAAAAAAATACTTCGATCCCTCACAACTAAATTTGAACATGTGGTTGTTGCCATAGAAGAATCAAATGACTTAGAAAATCTGTCCATTGAAGAATTGATGGGCTCGTTGCAAGTACATGAGCAACAAATGCAAAAGAATGCGGGTTCAATGCTTGAACATGCCTTAGAGTCTAAGTTGACTCTAAATGAACAAAAGAATGGTCATACACAACGAGGGGGCCGTGGCACTAGCAATCATGCAAGAGGCAGAGGGTGTGGATATTATCCAAGCCAATCACAAAATCAACAAAAGGCTACCAATTTCTGTGGAAGAGGAAATGGTAGAGGTCGTTCCATGCGTGGACGTGGAAATACAAAAAATATTCAATGTTACAATTGCAACAAATTCGGCCATTATGCTTCAGACTGTTGAAGCAAACCAGTCGATCAAGATGAGCATTCTAATTATGCAGAATCATCAAATCATGAAAAAGAAGACTCCACACTTCTTCTTGCACAAGAAAAAGCATGTGATCAACATGACGTATGGTATCTCGACTCTAGTGCGAGTAACCACATGTGGGGAAAGAAGGAGTTGTTCGTGGAACTGGCAGAAGATGCTCATGGCAATGTGAGTCTAGGAGACTCATCAAAAGTTCCTGTGAAAGGTAAAGGAAAAGTTAAAATCTATCAGAAGAATGGTGTGCCAAATTTTATCTCCAATGTGTATTACGTACCAAACATGAAAAGTAGCATCCTCAGTATCGGCCAACTCCTTGAGAAGGGGTATGTCATACACATGGAAAACCATTCTCTCTCTATAAGAGATGCACACAAGAGACTTGTGGCTCAAGTCTAAATGGCGAAGAATCGCATGTTTTCGCTCCATATTAACACAAAGGCTGAGAAGTGCCTCTATGGACTCGTGAAGAATGATTCATGAAGATGGCATCTTCGCTTTGGGCATCTCCATTTCAGTGGCCTTAGACTCTTATCCTCATCAAGCATGGTGCATGGCTTGCTGACTATTGAAGTTCCAGAACATGTGTGAGGTGTGCACACTCGGCAAGCAACAAAGGAACTCCTTTCCAAGTGGAGTGTCCAGAAGAGCAAAGGAACCACTGCAGTTGGTTCACACTGACATCTGTGGACCATTCGAACCAATCTCTCTTGGAGGTAATAAATACTTTATTACCTTCATTGACGATTTCAGTAGAAAATTGTGGGTGTATGTAATCAAAGAAAAGTCTACTGCTTTTACTATTTTTAAAAATTTTAAGGCCCTTGTTGAAAAAGAAAGTGGTCTTAAAATCAAAACCCTTAGATCTGACCGAGGTGGAGAGTACACCTCAAATGCCTTTCGAGAGTATTGCAGGGAACAAGGCATCAAACAGCAACACACTGCAGCCTACACGCCACAGCAGAATGGCATTGCGGAACGAAAGAACCGCACCATCCTCGACATGACAAGAACCATGCTCAAAGAAAAAGGCATGCCAGAAAGCTTCTGGGCAGAGGCAGTTGCATGTACTGCCTACTTGCTCAATCGGTGTCCAACCAAGAGCGTAAGAAACATGACACCACAGGAGGCATGGAGTGGCTACAAACCGAGTGTGGCGCATCTAAGGATCTTTGGGTGTGTCGCCTATGCTCAAGTTCCAGAAGCAAGAAGAAAGAAGCTTGATGATCGTGGCGAGAAGTGTATCTTCATCGGCTACAGTGAAGTATCGAAGGCGTACAAGCTCTACAACCCACTAACCAATAAGGTGGTGGTAAGTAGAGATGTTGTATTCTGTGAGGAAGAAGCCTGGAAATGGAACGAGGAAGATTTAGCCAAAGAAAATCAAGTCGATGTTGAAGAACATGAAGAAGATAAGCATGAGAACCAGGAACAGACACCTGCAACACCCTCTTCCGCCGAAACATCTACACGCAGAAGTCCAGGAATACGTTCTATCTCCTCTTGAAGTATTTCATCAAATCAAAATTCAGCCAGCACATCATCATCCAGTTCTCCTTCACCCTTGACTCCTATTAAAATGAGGAGCCTTAACGATATCTATGCCGAAATTGAGGAAGTAAATTTGTTCTGCTTGTATGCGGACCATGAGCCTCTTACATTTGAGGAGGCTGTAGAAGAAGAATGTGGAGGATGGCTATGGAAGAAAAGATCCAGGCCATTGAGAAGAACAATACATGGGATCTAACTTTACTACCTCAAGGCCAAAGAACTATTGGCGTCAAATGGGTGTACAAGATCAAGCGAAATGCTGATGGTGAGATCGATTGCAGTAAGGCAAGGCTCGTAGCAAAGGGTTACAAACAGAAGTACGAAGTAGATTATGAAGAAGTCTTCGCTCCTGTTGCTCGCCTTGACACTATAAGGATGATTATCTCCCTTGCAGCCCATCACAGTTGGATGATCTGCCAACTGGATGTGAAATCTGCATTCCTGAATGGAATTCTGGAAGAAGAGGTTTATGTTGACCAGCCTGAAGGTTTTGTTGTTCAAGGGGAGGAACACTAGTGTAGTCCAAACCGTCCAGGTCACGTGGATCCCACGTAACGTAAGTATTTTATCTAAGCCGTCCAATTGTTTCCCACGTGGGACAAGTGGGACCCACCTTGATGTATATATTTCTTTATCCACACCGTCCATTGCTGGACGGTGTGCTACGTGGAGCCTACTCGTGATGTATGTCTTCTTCCATGCCGTCCATCTGTGGAAAGGTGGAACAACCACCTGGAGTGTGTGCAGTCCACACGTGGACATCATTTGATGTATGTGCTTCATATACACCATACATCTGGGGGCCCTACCTTGAAAATATGTTGAACAGCAAGAGCCCCACACACGTGGAAACCACGTGATGCAAGTGGTGTATGTGATGTGGAGAGTGAGGACCCCACCTTGACATTTGTACGTGATGCATGTGATGTATGTGATGCATGTATGTGATGATGCATGTATGTGATAGATGTATGTGATGCATGTATGTAATGTGATGCATGTATGTGATGGTGATATGTGGAGTGCACCGTGGTGTATTTGTCATCCACGCCATCCATCTACCGTGCCCACCCTGATGGATGTGTTTCATCCGCGTCGTCCATAGGACGTGGGGTGTCCTTGCTGTGGCCTCTGCACCGACCACCAATGTTGCACGTGCTGCCTCTGCACGGGTTGATCACACCATCCAATGATTGGACAGTATTGGACAATGTCTGGGTAGTGCTATGAGCCCCACCATGTTGTATGTATTTCATCCACACCGTCCAGCAGCTTGGGACGGCGCTGGACAATGTTTGCACGGTGCTGATTTTCACGAGCAAAGTGTAGGCCCGATGTGATGAATTTAAGGCCCATTTGTTATGTATATTAGGCCCAGGTGATAGAGCCCACCCATTGTGTATGAGGCCCATATCGTGCGGCCCATTGTGTTATGTATTAGGCCCAGATACGTGGCCCATTTGATGCGTATGAGACCCATGCACAGGGCCCACATGTTATGTATATGAGACCCATGTGCAGGGCCCACCTGTTATGTGTTTGTGGCCTTTTATCGAGGCCTAATATGATGTTTTTATGGCCCACCTGGATATATATTTGTGGCCCATCCCTGAGAATCACCTTGATGTGTATTAGTGCGGCCATTGGTGTAACTCACTTATTGCATATGAGGCCTAGTAACGAGGCCTATGTGATGAGGCCCATTGTGATGTTTTAAGGGCCAGGCAATGGAGCCCATTGTGTTGTATGATAGGCCCATGTGAGAGGCCCATCGTGACGTATGTTAAACTCTTGAGTGAGGCCCATGGTGTTATATATTAGGCCTTTGTGCGAGGCTATGGGTCCACTATATGTTAGGCTCTATGTGGGTCATTCCTTGGGGGCAATGCGGGTTAAATAACCATATTGTCCAGGTTGATTGTTAAAGTCGGTTATTGATACTAATTACTAGCATGTGATAACATAGCATCATGATACATACCCATATGCATCATCCGCATGTTTGTTATGAGATGTGGTTGATCATTACATATGTCATTGAGCATGTTGTTATGAGACTCCCTGATAGGCGGAGGTTATCTCACATGAGCGCACGGTATGCGCAGGAGTGATGCGTGACTGGATTGTATGACTCATGCATCTTGCATTATGATTACTGTATGCCCTAGCGACATCAGGGTCGTAGCCTCCACAAGCATATCGTGGATGGCCAGATGGGACACCGAAAATGTTTGGTTCTAGCATACGGGCGCCATAGATGTCCCTGGGTGAAAATCCCTAAACCTCCGTGGCCAGGAGATGACTCCAACGTCGAGACCGAGTGGATATATGAACGCACGAGGGCCGAATACCAGGAGGCCGCGTCTCCCACTGTGCCGTGGTCGGTTGGAAGGGGGTGTGACCTTACCCGCCTGAGTGAGGGGGCAATATCTAGGTTGAGTTTGACCAGCTTGAGGAATGAGTCCGCTATCGACGAGCCGGGCCCGATATTGGCAGGCGGATAGTGAGGTCTCTTTCACTTACCCAGTTGTGCGTTCGGATAGGGGCGGCAAGCTGGCGTAGAGTGTAATAGACCCCGGTGATGATCCCAGAGATGAACCGTACTGATACGTGGACTTATTGAGCAGGAGTTGCATACTCATCCATTCATTCATTCACTATCCACTCGGGCTGGTGGTGCGCAACTATTTGTTACGTGTACCTTCGCGATGACAAGGATTTCGGTTGGGGCGCGCGACTAACCTGAGATCAGGAGTTTACCACATTGAGTCTGACTATCCAAATTTAGGTATGGGACTGGTTTGGATAGAAGTCCCTTGTGGTGGATCCCGTAACCTGCGATACTACGTACTATCATCCCGACTTCACGTTCCTGCATGGTCACTTCATTCGCACCGCATATTACATTGCATCCGCAGTACTTAGCATTTTGGGTTACTATGTTTTTACGCTTATATGGCATAGATAAGATTGATAGTATTCGTGGCTTGTCAGGATTTGCATATTGCATTGCATCCTCAACATCTGTTACTGTCTTATTATGTGTTACATCGCATAGCCTTGGTACGGCTGATAGCACTCATGGACTTACCAGTATATTTCTGCTTACTCTGACATTGTATGATTCATAATCTTGTTAGTATTTCTGCTTATCCCGATGATGTATGATTCATGGGCTTTATGGTATACTTGGCACTTACCTTACACACACTCTCACCACCCTTTAAGCTTTTGTAAGCTTATGCACGATAGATGCGTGCAGGTGGCGTTAGGTTGCAGCAGCGTTGAGTTTGGAGCGTGCAGCTGTCCTCTGGAGCTTTGATTTTAATATATGTATTTCCCTTTCAGCGTTGTATTCAAATGATTATATTAATGGATATGTGATGATGATGTTGCCTTTATGATTTAGGTATGTTTATGATTATGCTCCATTACAAAGAAAAAAAATTTCATACTGAAAATCCTCCTTGTAGGATCCCAGGATCGGAATCTGGCGTATGGGCGCTGGGAGCCGAGAATGGGGTACTACGGAGGCTGTCAGCACCGGATTCGGCGATCGGGAATTTTGTGAGCCCGGTTTCCGAATTTGGGGCGTGACATATGCGGACCATGAGCCTCTTACATTTGAGGAGGCTGTAGAAGAAGAATGATGGAGGATGGCTATGGAAGAAGAGATCCAGGCCATTGAGAAGAACAATACATGGGATCTAACTTTACTACCTCAAGGCCAAAGAACTATTGGCGTCAAATGGGTGTACAAGATCAAACGAAATGCTGATGGTGAGATCGATTGCTATAAGGCAAGGCTCGTAGCAAAGGGTTACAAACAGAAGTATGAAGTAGATTATGAAGAAGTCTTCGCTCCTGTTGCTCGCCTTGACACTATAAGGATGATTATCTCCCTTGCAGCCCATCACAGTTGGATGATCTACCAACTGGATGTGAAATCTGCATTCCTGAATGGAATTCTGGAAGAAGAGGTTTATGTTGACCAGCCTGAAGGTTTTGTTGTTCAAGGGGAGGAACACAAAGTGTATCGACTGAAGAAAACCCTTTATGGGTTGAAGCAGGCTCCTCGTGCTTAGAATGCACACATCGACAACTATCTTCAAGAGAACGGCTTCGCCCAATGTCCGTATGAGCATGCAGTCTACATCAAGAAAAATGCTCATGGCGACATCCTCATAGCATGCCTATATGTTGATGATTTGCTGTTCACAGGAAACAGTCAGGCGATGTTTGAAGAATTCAAGCATGCTATGTTCAATGAATTCAAGATGACTGATGGTGGATTGATGTCTTTCTTCTTGGGCATTGAAGTAAAACAACAAGTCGGCGGCATTTATATATCACAGAAAAAGTATGCCAAGGAGTTGCTTGAAAAGTTCAAGTTGGCAGACTGTAATGCCATGAACACGCCTGTAGCAACGGGCCTGAAGCTGACAAAAGAAGGAGAAGGAAGAAGCGTGGACTCGACTATATTCAAGAGTCTGATTGGAAGCCTAAGGTATCTCATAATCACAAGGCCAGATATCGTCTACAGTGTTGGACTTCTAAGCAGGTATATGGAAGTGCCAAAAGAATTACACTGGCTAGCTGCCAAAAGAATCCTCAGGTACGTCAAAGGAACAATGGAATTCGGTCTTTTCTATCCATACGAAGATGAAGCAATACTGTATGGATATTCAGACAGTGATCGGGGAGGTGACCAAGATGAAAGGAAAAGCACCACGGGATATGTTTTCTATCTTGGATCGACTGCTTTCACATGTAACTCAAAGAAGCAAAATGTGGTTGCTTTGTCCACATGTGAAGCAGAGTACGTGGCAGCATCGTCCACAGTCTGTGAAGCAATATGGTTGAAGAACATGCTAAAAGAACTGAAACATCCACAGGAGGAATCCACTGTTATATATGTGGATAACAAGTCGGCAATTGAACTTGCCAAAAATCCGGTGCATCATGGAAGGAGCAAGCACATTGATACTAGGTATCACTTCTTATGAGATCAAGTAAAGCAGAAAATGGTGAAATTGGAGTACTGTCACACCACTGAACAGGTCGCAGACATATTCACCTAAGCATTACTGACTGATACATTCAGACGACTAAGGTCAATGCTTGGAATGAAACCAGTTTTGGTTTGAAGGGGAGTGTTGAAACGTCCAAACCAAATGGACGGTTCAGATGCTGCAGTTTCATAGCATCTGAAACAGCCACAAATTTCACATTTTCCACGTGGTGTGGCTGGTGAGTTTCAAAACGTTTGAAACTGCTATAGTAAATATAGTTAATGGAGTGAGGGTATTGTAGTCATTTTACAATAGGTGCAAAAGCCTATAAAAGCCATACTATGTATCCTATCACAGCAAGTGTGTGCAGCTACCGTGTAAGCAAAGTGAAAAAGTAAAAGTAAAAAAGAAAATAGCAATACAAAAATCTTTGTGGTGTGTACGGTTCTAAGGCTTTGTAAAGCCGATAAATTTGGTTTGTATAGCCAACATAAACTACGTGATTCAATACGTAGATAGTGAAGGTAAGATGGATACTTTCAGTTCCTTATTACTTCTATAATGAAGATAGATGGTGAAAAATAATGCAACATAGGTGTCGTTGCCAATTTGAAGAAGAAGAAGATGAAGAAGAGGAGGAGAGGATACTGACTTTGATATGCTTCTTAGCAACGGGAAGATGGAGGATGGTGTTGCGTTCATCATCCTTCATTTTCACAAACTCATTATCTTTACCATCCTGTACACAATCTAAGAGCCACTTCACGGAGTCAAAGCGGTTATGATTCACACAGAGGTGCAAAATCGGCTCCCTTTGACTCATTAAGACCCGAGTCGCTGTTCTCTTTTTATCAACTAACACCTTCACGACCTCCTCATGACCGTTAAGTGCTGCTACATGGAGAGGAATCTTTCCATCTTTGTGACGAACAAGGCACATATCGGCGTCGATCGCCAATAATTCTTTTACCATTTCTACATGCCCTTTTGCTGACGCCAAATGCAAAGACGAAGATCGTTCAGAGTCTAATACATGCGTGAGTTCCGGCTTTCTTCTTAAGATTATCTTTGCAAACTCGAGGTGCCCAAATAGAGCTGCTATGTGCAAAGGGGTCTTCGCAAAATCAGCTGCCCCATCGAGAATATTAGCATTTCCTTCAAGCAATGTAGACAAGGAATCAACATCGCCCATTAGAGCTGCTTCGTGAAGCCTGACATCCATTCTCTCTCTCTCTCTCTCTCTCTCTCTCTCTCTCTCTCTCTCTCTCTCTCTCTCTCTCTCTCTCTCTCTCAGACAATTATCTTCTTCTTGTGAAGCAAAGTGGCTTGAGATGAAGACTTCCACACTGACTGTGGCTATATATGTGGAAATTGTGAAGTCGGACGCGGTTTGGCTAGTGACGGAAGCGGATTGCGTACTACCCCGTCTAAACGTTAATCCGTCCAGGCAGGGCTCTGTGGGGCCCACCGTGATGTAAGGGTTTTGTCCACGCCGTTCATCTACTTTCTCAGATAATTTTACGGCAGTATACCAAAAATGAGTTAAGTCGTTGCTTTGGACGCAAGCGAGTACGGATCGGCTAAGTGGAACTGCCACTAGCGCTGGCTAATGATCGGTGCGCTGGCCAACAACGATGTATGTGTTTTATGCACATCGTGCATCCATTTTAGATAATTTTAGGGCGTCTTTGGGCTGTGGGATAAGAAGGGATTAGGTAGGTGGGATGGGATTCAAAAAACATAATTATTATCTATGGCAGTCCCTTGGTAATACGGTGGTACATTGAATGGATATACCCACCATCATTTGAAATTACTGAGAATAACACATGTGTTATATCTAAACCGTTCATTTATTTTGTAACCTCATTTTATGGCACATGACCAGATGAATCCCATCCCTCCTAATCCCTTCTAATCCCACTGCCCAAACACGCCCTTAGCGATTTATCCCCAAAGTTGGAAGCGGATTGGCTGGTGTACAACGAAATCGGATTGCGTAGAGTTACTCACTACGCGTAATGGGTAAACTTTATTGGGCCCAATCGGCTCCCTTTGACTCATTAAGACCCGAGTCGCTGTTCTCTTTTTATCAACTAACACCTTCACGACCTCCTCATGACCGTTAAGTGCTGCTACATGGAGAGGAATCTTTCCATCTTTGTGACGAACAAGGCACATATCGGCGTCGATCGCCAATAATTCTTTTACCATTTCTACATGCCCTTTTGCTGACGCCAAATGCAAAGACGAAGATCGTTCAGAGTCTAATACATGCGTGAGTTCCGGCTTTCTTCTTAAGATTATCTTTGCAAACTCGAGGTGCCCAAATAGAGCTGCTATGTGCAAAGGGGTCTTCGCAAAATCAGCTGCCCCATCGAGAATATTAGCATTTCCTTCAAGCAATGTAGACAAGGAATCAACATCGCCCATTAGAGCTGCTTCGTGAAGCCTGACATCCATTCTCTCTCTCTCTCTCTCTCTCTCTCTCTCTCTCTCTCTCTCTCAGACAATTATCTTCTTCTTGTGAAGCAAAGTGGCTTGAGATGAAGACTTCCACACTGACTGTGGCTATATATGTGGAAATTGTGAAGTCGGACGCGGTTTGGCTAGTGACGGAAGCGGATTGCGTACTACCCGTCTAAACGTTAATCCGTCCGGGCAGGGCTCTGTGGGGCCCACCGTGATGTAAGGGTTTTGTCCACGCCGTTCATCTACTTTCTCAGATAATTTTACGGCAGTATACCAAAAATGAGTTAAGTCGTTGCTTTGGACGCAAGCGAGTACGGATCGGCTAAGTGGAACTGCCACTAGCGCTGGCTAATGATCGGTGCGCTGGCCAACAACGATGTATGTGTTTTATGCACATCGTGCATCCATTTTAGATAATTTTAGGGCGTCTTTGGGCTGTGGGATAAGAAGGGATTAGGTAGGTGGGATGGGATTCAAAAAACATAATTATTATCCATGGCAGTCCCTTGGTAATACGGTGGTACATTGAATGGATATACCCACCATCATTTGAAATTACTGAGAATAACACACGTGTTATATTTAAACCGTTCATTTATTTTGTAACCTCATTTTATGGCACATGACCAGATGAATCCCATCCCTCCTAATCCCTTCTAATCCCACTGCCCAAACACGCCCTTAGCGATTTATCCCCAAAGTTGGAAGCGGATTGGCTGGTGTACAACGAAATCGGATTGCGTAGAGTTACTCACTACGCGTAATGGGTAAACTTTATTGGGCCCACCAGGAATGTATTTGATTTATCCACCGTCTATCCATTTTTTCAGCTCATTTCAACGGTTGATCCCAAAACTGAAGCATATTAAAAACTCAACTGGACCAGGAAACAGTGGGAATAATGATCTCCACCGGTGAAACTTTTCTTGGGCCTACAATGATTTTTATTTGTCAGCTACCCTGTTCATAAAATCACAAGGGAAAATTACAAATATCAGCTTGATACATAACTTCTGTGGCCCCTAGTATTTTTCAATGGTATACATTGAATTTACACTTTTTCCTGTGGTGTGGTCCACTTGAGCTTTGGATATACTTTATTTTTTTATCTCAAGCCCTAAAATCATCTCCTAAAATAGATGAGCAGAGTGAAATAGTAAAATACATAGATTACGGTGGACCCCACAGAATTTACTTAGTGCGTTTAGCCCACTGTGTTACTCAGTACGCAATCCGCTTCATTCTGCCACATACCTGCGATGTAGGGTGTGTTGAGGTTACCAATTTATGTGAGTCCCATAGTGAGTTATGTGTTATATCCAAACCGTCTATCCATCTGACGAGCTCGATGTAAATCTTTACCCAAAAAATAAAATAGATATAAAGATCAAGTGGACCACACTGTAAAAAGCAGTGGGGGATTGGATTGAATGTTTACCCTTGAAACCCTTTTGGGGTCACAAAAGTTTTGTATTAATACAATATTTGTTTTTCCTCTTCATCCATATCCTTTTGACCTTATGAACAGATTGTATGGAAAATAAACATTATGGTGGGCCCTACTAACGGTGAAAATCCTATTTGTTGTGTAGTCCAGTTTTAAATATGATTCATTTTTGAGCTCATACTCTAAAATGATGTAAAAAAAATAGATAAGCAGCGTGGATATAATAAATAGATCATTTTGGTGCCATGTAACTTTGATCTCCTTTGACTCGAGAAGCATCACTGTTGGTCTTCACCGACACCTATTCACACCCCCTCTGGGACGAGGTGTTGCCTACTCTGATTCACGTCCGGGTAGTAGGCATAAGAAATCTCTAAAAACAGATAGAATATGCAAATAGAGAAAACTCATGCCCCTTTTTTACCCATACGGAGCCACCGCGGAAAACAATAGTTATTGGATGTCCACAATTAAAACCTCTTAAGGCCCGTTGTAATGTTTATTTGACATCTAACCTATTGATTAGGTCTTACAAACATCGATAAAGGGAAAACAAAATTATCAGCTTGATTGAAAACTTTTATGGTCATCAAGAAGTTTATAATGGTGAGCATTCAATCAACATTATACATGGATGATAGGATTTTCATCCATAAAATGATATGAAAAAAATGGATGGGTTCTGAATCTAGCTCATTTTTTGGCTCATATCATAAAATGATATGAGAAAAATGGATGGACAGCATGGAGGAAATAAATACATCATGGTGGGGCCCACAGAACACCAACTACTAGCCACTGTCAATAGCCAATCCGTTTCCACTTCGGACTGGGCTTGGTGCTGACACATAGGACACGATTGATTGCTTTTTAGGCCGGACATGGGCTCAAGTCCTTACTAGCCTGACCTAGCCAAGGTCACATGTACAGGTGCTTATCCTGCAAAAATGCCGCTCTAATCCTTGGGTAAGCAACACATGCAAGATCCTGCATATAGATTATTTGTTTTCATTTCTCTAAATGTCTACTTATGTGTTCATGTGCATGCCATTTGATCAAGCAATGAATTCAAACAATCATGCACAGAAATAGGAATTTTTATCAAATTTAGCCGGGGTTTGGCCAGCTGGGCCCTGGTAAATTTTATTTAGTCAGCCCAAAGGTCCATTGTTGGAGGCCCATAACGCACTCAGGGCAGTCCTAATAATGTTAAGCTCAAACTATACTATTCTAGCCTAATGTCAGTCCATTGGCTCTCCTAACCAAAACCCATTATCCCCTCAGGAAGGGGGATCTATGGGCCCTACCATGATTTATAAATTTTTTCTATGCTGTCCATTCATTTTTTCAGATAATTTTAAGGCATGAGCTCAAAATTAAGGCAAAATGAAAGCTCAAGTGGATCACACCACAGAAGGGAGATGATATTGGCTAGGGATGTCAATGGGCCAGGCCTGGGGTTGATCTTGGCCCAGATTTTGAACCATTTCGAAATTCAGATTTTTAGGTTGACACCCCTAATAATGGCACCCACGGGTGAAACCTTCCTGGAGGCCACCGTGATGTTTATTAGCCGTCCAGGCTTTTTCTAAGGTCGTATGGACCTGTATCAAAGAAAAACACAAACATCAGCTTGATCCAAAGTTTCTACCATTACAGGAAGTTTTTAACGGTGGGTGTTCAATCCTCCTGTATGGCTAACTTGAGCTTGGGATTGATCTGCCTCATTTTTTGGGTTAATGCCCTAAAATAATTTGGCAAAATGAACGGATGGCGTGGATGATATCCATACATCATGGTGGACCTCGACGGATTACTGTACGGAAATGACGTAATCCGCTTTCGTGTGGCTGACGCTTGTCTCCCGTTAATGCGTGGTAGTAGTCCAGGGTTTATTGTTTGGGAATGACGCAATCCGCTTTCGTGTGGCTGACGCTGGTATCCACGTTTCTTCGTGGTAAGAGTGAGTGGACCCGGCTTCAGTAATAAGTAATCCCTTCACCGGTTGGCATTGATCGGTGGTGGAAAAGCTATGTCGGCCCAGCATAATATATATGCGTTTTATCGGCCATGCGCTCCATCCATCTTCTTAGATCATTTCAGAGCTCAAGCCTAAAAATAACGCGTATCTAAATCTCAGTTGGACCACATCATGAGAAACGGCAGTGATTAAACACCTATAATTAAAACCTCCTCAGGGCTTAATATAATGTTTATTTTCGATCCAACCTGTTGATCAGGTCACGTGGACCTAGATGAAGTGAAAAAAAAAATAATAATAAATAAAAAAAATCAGTTTGATCCAAAACTTTCGTGACCCACAATATGTTTTTAATGGTTGGAATTAAATCATCACTTTTTCTTATGGTATAGTCTACCTTAGAATTGGATATGCCTGATTTTTTGGTTCATGTGCTAAAATTATCCCTAAAAACAAATGGATGGCATGGATAAAACATTACATCATGAGAGGCCCACGAACCTCCAGCAAAAACGAAAACGGATCTCCCTAACATAGGGGTGACCACCGAATCCGGAAACGGATTAGCTACTACCCTTCCATCGGTGCTGTGTACACCCTACCAGGATTATCTGTTTCATCCGTGTCGTCCGCCCATTTCTTTCGTATCATTTTATAGCATCAGCCCAAAAATGAGGTTGATCAAAATCTCAAGTGAACTGCACAACATTGATTGAACGACCACCATTAAAAACTTCCAAAGGGGTGCTTCATCTTACTCAGACCTGGTCAAGAGTTCGAGAACCCATAGGTGGTGGAAACCCACTACGGCGTGGGTGTGTGGCAATGTGTGCCTGTGTTTAAAAAATAAAAAAAATAAAAAACCAAACTTCTAATGGGCTACAATAGTTTTGGATCGAGATGATAAATATTTTCCCTCCATCCACGTCTGTATGACCTAATTAATGGGTTATATGTCAAATAACTATTATAGTGAGCCCCATGAGGTTTTTAATAGTGGACATTCAATTACTATTGTTTTCAACGGTGTGGTTCACCTGAGATTTAGATCTAACTCGTTTTTGAGACCAAGCTCTAAAATTATCTTTCAAATGTACGAACAGCGTGAATAAAACACAAACATCATGGTGGGGGTTCACGTAGCACCGACTACCGGCCACCTGACTGCGTATTGAGTAGTAAACTCTGTGGGGTCCATTGTGACTTATGTATTTTATCTGGTCTGTCCATCCATTTTACGGGATAATTTTAGAGCTTTTGATCAAAACCCAAGCATATAAAAGGCTAAAATGGACCACACCACAGAAAACAGTGTGAGTTGAATTTCCCCCTTGAAAAATTCTTGGAGGCCACGGAAGTTTTGGATCAAGATTATATTTGTTTTCTCCCGTCGTACATGATTGTTTGATCTCATAAACACTGTGGGGCTTAGAAAGGTTTCGGTGGTGGAAATCATTATTTCCACTGTTGCTTGTGGTATGGTCCACTTGAGATTTGTATAAGTTTCAATTTTGGGCTCAACGCCTGAAATGAGATGGAAAAACGGATGGAAGGTGTGGATAAACAATATAAATCCACACTGGGCTCAACTGATTTTACTCAGTACGATAATAACATACTGCGTAAATTACGCAGGCCGATTTCCATCGTCAGGGGGTAAGTAAGGACATATAGAGGTCAAGTCATGAGCGTACATGAGACGTACTTTTTATTTATTTATTTATTTTTATTTTATGTTTTCTTCTTTTTCGTCGAGTTAAAGGGAAGCGGATTGCGTACCGAGTAACTCAGAATGCTAAGTAAACTCCGTGGGGTCCACTGTGATGTATGCATTTTCCTCACTCCGTCCATCCATTTTAACGGATAATTTTAGGGCTTGAAACTAAAAATAAGGTATATCCAAACCTCAAGTGGACTACACTATAGGAAACAATGTGAATTGAACATCTACCATTGAAAATTTCTTGGGGGCCACATAAGTTTTGGATCAAGTTTGTATTTGTGTTTTCCCTTCATCCATGTCTGTGTGATCTTATTAACAGGTTGGATGAGAAATAAACATCACTTTGGGCTCTAGAAAGGTTTTATTAGTGGAAGACATTATTCGAACCGTTCCCAATGATATAGTACACTAGATTTTTGGGTATGCTTAAATTTTGGTTTCAACCCGTAAAATAATATGGGAAAACCGATGGACGTCATGAATAGGCAAGATACATTCACGGTGGGCCTAACAGAGTCTACTTGGAGGATAAGAGCAAACTAAGTAACTCAGTACACAATCCGATTTCAAGTTAAGTCCGATGCAATACGCATTGATCGCTTCGAGCGCCGTGAAAGATACCTGAATGTAACGATTAAAAGAGGCACGCAGTGATTGCCATCTGATGAGGGTCGAATATTGCATATCAGACCCCAGTTATTGCACGATTTTATGTAAATCATAACGCCTAATGTCATAGTTTAATTGTGTTTTGTCGCAGGATGAAATAAAAAGCGTGGACTTAAAAAGAGTATCAAAAGCTAGCGTGGATTTGACGCCCCAAAGTCATTAGAGCATCTGACGGACTCCAGAGGACTGAGATCAATGAATTTACATGCCAGGGAGCCGAGGAAATCAAGCCGTTCACGTTAAAGAGGCCCGAAATTAGTCCAGAATGCAAGATCACATGGTTCCCGCCATCCGATCAGTTCGAAACTTCATACATATGATGGGAACCATAAATTAACCGTACATATGAAATTTCATCCATTGGATCACTATGGAAGTTTCCCAACGGTCAGATCAGCCCCTTAATTCATTAAATGGGACCCACCTGGCATCTGGATTTGCCTCAAATTTGGTCCTAATTCATTATAGGCCAAGATAAAACAGATGGTCGGATTAGATTTCTGAAGAACATCACAATGGGCCTTATATGTGTGGCGTGTGCATGGAGCGCATGTGTAGCCGCGCCACACCGGACCAAAGGACCCATTCAAAGTCGGTTTGACCGACTATCTCCAACAAAAAACGGAGACTCCCATTTTTCGTAACAGCGTTAACGCTATCCGACTGCGGTCTTCAGTTGTGGGTCCCACTTATTGTCCATATCGACAATCTAACCCGTCCACTGAAATTCTAGTATCGATATCATCAACGTGTAGGTGGCCGAATTTCAAATGAGAGCGATTATGGAAATCTAACCGTTCAAAAGCAGGTTGAACGGTAGAGAGAGATAACGTGTGGGCCCCATTAAAAGAAGGAAAAAATAAACATTCCCACCTGGAATTTCGTCCTCCATCCAATGGACGGAGTGGATTATTGAAACAACTACGGAGTGGGCCCCACCAGAACGGACAGCGATCCGTGTTCCCGTTTCCGCTGCCGCGTAATGAACGCCACTGGTCCGTTTTGCGAACGGCAGTGGGCCCCACACATGGCCTGTACGGCCAATCTGAACCGACCATCTTGTAGATGGCCTCGAATTCTACAAACCCATGTTGAAATTTTGGACCCATGCATATACACGTGCATGATACAGAGGCCACAAAAGGACTGCTCCGCAATGTTCAAAACCGATCTCTTCGTGATTTCTTCTCTGGGCCGCGTCAATGGACATTCAAAACCACCCATTCTTGACTGAAATTTCGTTCTGAATCCAATGGATGGGGTGGATTTTCCAGAAAATACTTCTGTGGGGCCCACCGATCATGGCTGCGAAAAATTGCACTCCATGTCCTGCTACGACTCTGCCACCAACTACAGCCCTCCAGCAACTATAAAAGAGGAGTTTTTGGACGTGGGAAAGGCATACAGAAATTTGGGATTCCAGATCCAGAGCAAAGAAGAGAAGAAAGGAGAGAGGGAGAGAGAGAGAGAGAGAGAGAGAGAGAGATCGATTGGTTTGATGTTCACTTTTTATGAATTTTGTTTATCCATCTTTTTAATGGATTTTATGGGTCACTAATCTCTCAGCTAGGGCTGAGATGAAGCCCCTAATTTGAATACTCTTGTTATAATTTGATTTTACTCTGAATTGATTGGTGTGTTTCTTTCTCTAAGTGGGCTTGATTGGTTTAAATTCTATACTTCTCCATCTATGAACTCGACCAAAGTATATAGATGGATGTTGTTTGGATGCTTATTCTAGGTGCTTGTGTCTGATCATGAACAAGTTTCCTATAGAGGAAGAAACAGGGTGCTTTAATGAACTATACATTCCATGTGCCCGACTAAGGACATGGGATATATTATTCATGGCATTGCTTAAAGGAATTAGACATTCTGTATGCCCGAGTAAGGACACAGATTGTGCTTTCTCTATACAAGTGGTATCAATCTAGATTAAGGTGAATCAACAGACAAAACAAGGGTTAGGATAATTAGGGGTGGATTCGAAAGTCCTAGTGCTCTTTCTCTGATTGAATTTTCTTCCCTGTTCTTAATTGTTTTTTTTCTAGAATTGTGCTTAGTAATTCGCTCCATTATTTGTTGGATTAGTTAAGGAGAATCACAGATTTGAATTGTGACGACCAGTCCTCGTAGGAACGATCTCGTAATACGTACCATATCTACATCTGATTCGTATACTTGCGAGTTTAAAAATCATTTAAATCATGTTGGTTTAAATAAAACATCAAGTTTTTGGCGCCGTTGCCGGGGACTGTTTCGTTCCAAATTGAATTTAGGATTCTCTCTTATCATAATTCATAGCTTAGAATTTTACTAACTTAGAGTTCCTTTCTTTATTTTAGAAACTAACTTGTTTTGTTTTCTTTTGCAGGATTCTAACATAGATCTCTAAATTGGATTCTAACATAGATCTCCAAATTGGAATTGAGGAAGGGGAGCTACTAAGTGAAGGAGGAGCTTCTGAAATCTTCTGACATCAATCATCTCCTTTTCCGGGTTCTTTCTTCCCATTCTTATTTACATAGTTTTAACTGTTTTAGAATCTCATAGTTTCTAGTTCTAGTTTTATTTCTCTTAGGTTGCTTCTTAGTTTAGTTTTCTTTCTTACATTGCAATAACATAGTTTATGCTAGGACGTAGATCCCTAAACATAGAACTAGCACCTTTTGATCCTGAAATAGAAAGAACTTTTCGTAGAAGATTTAGAAACATCCTATTTGAAATGGCAGAAGAGAATGGAACTAAAGCTCTTAGAGATTATTCAGCGCCTGTCCAATTCAATGCGCCTTCATGCATAGTGTTGCCCACCACCACGGTAGCACACTTTGAACTCAAGACTGGGGTCATACAGTTGTTACCTTCCTTTTATGGTTTAGACAAGGAGGACCCATATCATCATGTGAAAGAATTCCTAGACATTTGCTCCACCTTTAAGTTCCAAAACTTCTCAGACGATTCGATCCGCCTACGCCTGTTTCCTTTTTCCTTGAAGGATAAGGCGAAAGCATGGTTGAATTCTCTAGAAGTTGGGTCTATCACTACATGGGACCAATTGTCTAGGAAGTTCTTAAACAAGTTCTTCCCTGTTCACAAAACTAATGCTCTCCGTAGAGAAATCACTAATTTCACACAAAAAGAGGGAGAGCACTTTCATGAATGTTGCGAAAGATGGAAGGACTTACTTCTTAAATGTCCACACCATGGTTTTGAAAAGTGGCAACAGGTTCAATACTTCTATGATGGTCTGACACCCCAGAACCGTCGCATAGTTGATGCTCCCAGTGGAGGGTCATTCATGACCAAAAGTGATGTTGAAGCATGGAACTTCTTTGAAACCTTGTGTGAAAATTCCCAGCAATGGGACTATTCAAATAGAGATGACAGAAGTTCCCAACCACAAAAGAGAGGTGGTATATATGAGATAGGAGTCACGCTAGATCTCCATGCCAAGATTGATGGCCTGACAAAGAAGGTTGATGCTCTGATGTTGCATAATGGACCTCCACAAACAACTCAAGCCGAGGCTTGTGCCATATGATCTAGTCATGCCCATCCTATGCAGTCTTGTCCATCTGGTGCAGCATCCCCAGAACTTCTCTCTGAACAAGTACATGCTATGAATACTTTTCAAAAACCTGGGAATGATCCTTACTCGAACACATACAACCCAGGGTGGGCTAGACATCCAAATTTTTCTTGGACAAAGGGACCACAATAAGGAGGACCATCTGGAAATCCTCCTATGCAACCTCAGCAGTTTCCGCAATATCAACAACTGCCTACACAATCAAGGAAACCATCTCTTGAGGATACACTCCATCTTTTTATGTAGAGTTCTCTCCAGTTCCAAAAAGACACCCAACAAACCTTATTAGCCAACCAGCAAAGCTTACATGCAAATGCGCAATCCATTGCCAAGCTGGAAGTACAAATGCGTCAACTAGCTGCCACATTGAGTGAGAGAGAGAAGGGCAAGTTCCCTAGCTAACCTGAGGCTAATCCAAAGGGACAGTATGAGATTGACTCTAATTCCAACCAAGGGCAATATCATGAGCAAGCCAAATCGATCACTACCCTTAGGTCAGACAAACAGATTGACAACAGAATAGAGATGCCTAGGGATGAATCAAATTCTAAAACAGAAGATCAAGATGAAGCAGAGAGTCACACCAATGCATCCAAAGTCCAAAAGTTCTCTGACTCTCCAAGAACCACGAATGTGCCATCCTACATGCCCAAAGCACCCTTTCCTCAACGTCTGGCACCAATAAAGAAAAGAAATAACTTTGATGAAATCTTGGATGTGTTTAAAAAAGTGCAAGTCAACATCCCGTTGCTTGACGCTATCAAGCAAGTCCCTTCTTATGCTAAGTTTCTTAAAGATTTATGCACTCAAAAGCGTAAGCAGAATGTTCATAAGAAAGTCTTCCTTGCAGAGCAGCTCAGCTCCATGATTCAACATAACACCCCTTCTAAATTTAGGGATCGAGGAGCTCCCACCATTTCTTGCGGCATAGGAGATCATAAGATCGGGAAGACATTACTTGATTTAGGGGCGAGCGTCAATTTGTTACCATATTCGGTTTATGAGCAGCTAGGATTTGGTGAGTTGAAACCGACTAAAATAACATTACAACTAGCTGATAGATCTGTCAAGGTGCCCCGGGGTATTATTGAAGATGTGCTAATCCAGGTTGATAAATTTTACTTTCCAGTGGATTTCATAGTTATAGATACTCAGCCTGTCCAGAATCTTCATAGTCAGATCCCAGTCATCTTGGGTCATCCATTTTTGGCCACATCTAATGCTATTATAAATTGCCGGAATGGAGTTATGAAGTTGTCCTTTGGTAACATGAATATTAAACTCAATGTCTTTAATGCAGGACAACAATCCGCAGATTTGGACGACATATTTGAAGTGGACATGATCGAGAGTCTAGTGCAGGACTCCTTCCGTAGATCTTTTGAAGATCCACTTGAGACCTGCTTAGCACAATATGATACGGATTTCGACATAGATAGTCCCATCCACGAAGTCAATGCACTGCTCGACTCTACTCCTATATTGGAGACTGAAAAATGGAGAGCAAAAGTGGAACCTCTTCATCCCTCTGAGACTCTTTCTGATAGCACAGTTTCTAACTCTGAGAAGGCAAAGGCGAGCAGGCTATTTAATGTTCTTAGAGCATATAAGGCAGCAATTAAATGGAAGATAGCGGAAATACAGGGAGTATGCCCCACTGTATGCATGGATCATGCTGTGGAAATGTCGCATGAAATGCAAAGGAAGCGTGATCCTAACATGGAAGAAGTCGTTCGAGCAGAAGTCCTTAAATTATTTGACGACAGTATCAGTTACCTCATTGCAGATAGCATAGCTCATGAGAACTCACATCACTTGTCTGGGATTGGTTAATCAAGGTGTTGAGGTAATTTCTTTAGCGGACCCTGGTTATAAAGATTAGTTCATTCATGGTCCGTTCTTGTCTGGCTGAAGACGTTAAACTTAGCGCTCCTGAGAGGCAACCCAGCGTTTTATTCTATTTCTTTTTCACTGCTAGTTAGTTCAATGTTTGTGGGTAACATTACTGCAAACCCTCACGAGACTACAACTCGTCCACTAGGGGTAACCTAGGGGTTTAAAGGCTTGTTGCATATGCTAAATGCAATCGAGAACACCTACGAAAGTGGTATAGATAGGATATTTTATTTTTTGTATTTTACTAACTCTCTCTTGTGCTAACTCACTTTTACGTTGATAATTTTTGGGAAAGCCTCTTGATTCTTCATCCAGGTACTATCTTTCCCTCACTCCTCTTTTCTTTTCGTTGTCTCATCTGCATTGCATGCTTATTTCTTTTACATTGAGGACAATGTAGATTTTAGGTTGGGGGTGGGAGATTAGGTTACCTAATCAGTATTTTCTTAGTCTTGAACAAAAATTGTGAATTTTTTTTAATTTTTTTTTGGAATTTCTGATGAATTCAAAGTGATTTTCACAGATAGTCGTGATTTTAGATACAGAATATTGATCATTTATGCCTCTTGAATTCAGTCATCTGCTAGATTTCACAGTCAAGTTTGAATTGTTAATCCATGATTAGAAGTTGTAAACATTAATTGAGCCATGGTTTCACATATCACACCTCGCTTACACATTAAGGTTCCAGTTCGATATTGAATGATTAACCTAATCTCCCCACTAAGCATGAAAGGAACCAACTTGAAAAAAATAAAAAATAAAAATAGCATCAGTTTATAAAGAAGAATTGAAAGGGTAAGTCGCATAATCGTCATCATAGGTTTGCTCCCTATAGATGAAGATTCGATTCCCCATGGTTGACATGAGAAAAGAGTTAGGCGACAAGTTTTCACCATAGGTTTGCTCCCTATAGGTGAGGATTTGATTCCCCTCCTTGGCGCTACTGCTATAAAGGAAATCAAAGGCTGATAGAACGAAAAGATGATCTAAAAGGCAAGTGTTGGTTTCAGTTTTGGTTGTCATGAATTCCATTGTTAATTACCAATGATATCATGAAATTGACAATTGGATCTCTTAATGATCGTAAGCTGAGATTACACTATACACTCATGGAACTCAATGTTTAGAATTTTCTGATTAATGGAACTTGATTATGAAATTTACTGTGGGCATGATTCCAGGAAGAAAGATTCTGACCACCATTCATGAATCTTAGAATTCTCATATCTCGACCATTTGTTCACACGTCACTTGGGTTTACAGGAATTGCCTTTCATTTCTGAAAATTATTTTTCGCATGTTTTGCTCGGGACTAGCAAAATGCTGGTTGGGGGTTGTGATGACGGTCGAATATTGCATATCAGACCCTAGTTATTGCACGATTTTATGTAAATCATAACGCCTAATGTCATAGTTTAATTGTGTTTTGTCGCAGGATGAAATAAAAAGCGTGGACTTAAAAAGAGTATCAAAAGCGTGGATTTGACGCCCCAAAGTCATTAGAGCATCTGACGGACTCCAGAGGACTGAGATCAATGAATTTACACGCCAGGGAGCCGAAGAAATTAAGCCGTTCACGTTAAAGAGGCCCGAAATTGGTCCAGAATGCAAGATCACATGGTTCCCACCATCCGATCAGTTCGAAACTTCATACATGTGATGGGGACCATAAATTAACCGTACATATGAAATTTCATCCATTGGATCACTATGGAAGTTTCCCAACGGTCAGATCAGCCCCTTAATTCATTAAATGGGGCCCACCTGGCATCTGAATTTGCCTCAAATTTGGTCCTAATTCATTATAGGCCAAGATAAAACAGATGGTCGGATTAGATTTCTGAAGAACATCACAGTGGGCCTTGTATGTGTGGCGTGTGCATGGAGCGCATGTGTAGCCGCGCCACACCGGACCAAAGGACCCATTCAAAGTCGGTTTGACCGACTATCTCCAGCAAAAAACAGAGACTCCCGTTTTTCTTAACAGCGTTAACGCTGTCCGACTGCGGTTTTCAGTTGTGGGTCCCACTTATTGTCCATATCGACAATCTAACCCGTCCACTGAAATTCTAGTATCGATATCATCAACGTGTAGGTGGCCGAATTTCAAATGAGAGCGATTATGGAAATCTAACCGTTCAAAAGCAGGTTGAACGGTAGAGAGAGATAACGTGTGGGCCCCATCAAAAGAAGGAAAAAATAAGCATTCCCACCTGAAATTTCGTCCTCCATCCAATGGACGGAGTGGATTATTAAAACAACTACGGAGTGGGCCCCACCAGAACGGACAGCGATCCGCGTTCCCGTTTCCGCTGCCGCGTAACGGACTCCGCTGGTCCGTTTTGCGAACGACAGTGGGCCCCACACATGGCCTGTACGGCCAATCTGAACCGACCATCTTGTAGATGGCCTCGAATTTTACAAACCCATGTTGAAATTTTGGACCCATGCGTACACACGTGCATGATACAGAGGCCACAAACGGACTGCTCCGCAATGTTCAAAACTGATCTCTTCGTGATTTCTTCTCTGGGCCGCGTCAATGGACATTCAAAACCACCTATTCTTGACTGAAATTTCGTTCTGAATCCAATGGATGGGGTGGATTTTCCAGAAAATACTTCTGTGGGGCCCACCGATCATGGCTGTGAAAAATTGCACTCCATGTCCTGCTACGACTCTGCCACCAACTCCAGCCCTCCAGCAACTATAAAAGAGGAGTTTTTGGACGTGGGAAAGGCATCCAGAAATTGGGGATTCCAGATCCAGAGCAAAGAAGAGAAGAAAGGAGAGAGGGAGAGAGAGAGAGAGAGAGATCGATTGGTTTGATGTTCACTTTTTATGAATTTTGTTTATCCATCTTTTTAATGGATTTTATGGGTCACTAATCTCTCAGTTAGGGCTGAGATGAAGCCCCTAATTTGAATACTCTTGTTATAATTTGATTTTACTTTGAATTGATTGGTGTGTTTCTTTCTCTAAGTGGGCTTGATTGGTTTAAATTCTATACTTCTCCATCTATGAACTCGACCAAAGTATATAGATGGATGTTGTTTGGATGCTTATTCTAGGTGCTTGTGTCTGATCATAAACAAGTTTCCTATAGAGGAAGAAACAGGGTGCTTTAATGAACTATACATTCCATGTGCCCGACTAAGGACATGGGATATATTATTCATGGCATTGCTTAAAGGAATTAGACATTCTGTATGCCCAAGTAAGGACACAGATTGTGCTTTCTCTATACAAGTGGTATCAATCTAGATTAAGGTAAATCAACAGACAAAACAAGGGTCAGGGTAATTAGGGGTGGATTCGAAAGTCCCAGTGCTCTTTCTCTGATTGAATTTTCTTCCCTGTTCTTAATTATTTTTTTTCTAGAATTGTGCTTAGTAATTCGCTCCATTATTTGTTGGATTAGTTAAGGAGAATCACAGATTTGAATTGTGACGACCAGTCCTCGTGGGAACGATCTCGTAATACGTACCATATCTACATCTGATTCGTATACTTGCGAGTTTAAAAATCATTTAAATCATGTTGGTTTAAATAAAACATCACCATCTATGTGTCCTCTCTTGCCAGCAACATGCCGCGAGGGATCTGATGCTGATTTGGTGCTATCTGCGATTGTCCGAAACGGACGCGGATTGCGTCCTACCCCTAGCCGTCTCTCGCCCCTTGCAGGCCGTTATGTAGGGGGCCCTACTGTGATGTATATGTACATCCAAGTCGTCCATCCCATTTCTTAGATCATTTTAAGCCACAAATACAAAAATGAGCAGATACAACATTAATAATAAGCTTGTTTGCATTAAATGCACGAAGTATTGAATGCCAGTGCATAAATGCAAGTCATCTATGGTGTAGTCTATTTAAGGTTGAAACTGCCTCATTTTTGTGCTAATTCCTTAAAATGATGTGAGAAAAGGAATGGACGGCTTGGATGTACATATACATCACGGTGGGCCCGCCAATAGGACTGCCCGTTCAAGGCTAAGACGGGCAGGGTAGGATGCAATCCGCGTTCGTTCGGAACTCAGCTGATCCTTGGCACTAGGGGTGTACATCGAGTTGAGCCGAGCTGAGCCTCAGTCCAACTCGGCTCAGCCACCAATTGACCTCAGCTCGAGCTCAGCTCAACTCAGTCCTCGAGCTTAGCCGGCTAGCTCAGCTTGGTTCGGTCAGCAGCTTAGTCCAATTCAAACCAAGATTAAGCCAAGTTTGTCTATGCAGCATTTTCACAAACACTTGGACTGCACCTTCAAAATCCCGCTGTATGTAAAATAGTTACAATGGTTTTTATATGTATTTTATCACACCTAAACAACATAAAAAAATCAAGGGATGGAATACCAGCTATAATTGAGAAAAATAAATCCAATAGCTGTTTGAAAATTAAAATTACCATCCCAAGGTATGTGAATTGTAATAACTAAGCCAATCTCAAGAGGTAACAGGGACTTGATCTGATTTGAATAATAGAATCTGGCTTACCTGACCATCTCCATATTCAACATTGAGTTGAATAAGTGAGGTCGTGAACTAGGCATAACGTCTCATGACGTCATGTAGATGAACATCGTCCTCCCATAATGTCTTTACATTGGAGTTGGTTATCTCTTGACTCTTCTTGCGTTGGATGGGCTTGCCGCCCTTGAGAAAACCAGTCCGAATGTCTGGGCACCATAAGTTCATGAAGACAAATACAATAATTACAATCATGATAGTTGCATAAGTTTCCAGATCTATAACAAAGAGTTATCAATGATTACAAGGTTGCATTGTGGGCCATCAAAACTACCAACAGGTTAAAGGATTTCTACAAGGCCATTTTTGGGAACTTTGTAATATGCCACATTAATAAATATATTGCTTTTTATCTTCTAAGATTTTGAAATGATTGAGTCCCACAAATCATCGCACTCCACACGATCAAATTCCTCTTAGAAATTTCATCAAACACCACATGTGCACACACAATCTCTTCATATTTCACATAGAAATTCAACAGAAAAATTTTCCTTTTCTATTGAAGAGAAAACGTAAATTTAGTGATCATTTGGCAACATGGAATCGGAAGGATTTTTGGGGATTTGCTGGTTTTTGGGCACTTGATAGCTAGGAATCGGAGGGATTTGGATTAATTGAGAGGAATCCAAATCCTCCAAAAGAGCTTTTGAATTCCCACCTCAAAGCTCTGGTTTCAAATCCACTCAATTCCGCGCGGACTAAATTCTACACAATTCCACGGGAATTTAAATCCATGCCGCCAAACAGGCCCTTAAAGGAAAACAAAAGAAAAAAGGGCTAGAACTGGAAAGACCGAACCTTAAGGAAATTCGACTGCCGGCTAGGGTTGTGCTGGTATTCGGGACAGATCTCGATATCAGAGGACTCATCGACAATCTCCTACATTGTGTTCTGTATGAATTTGTCAAAGGAGTCAAGATGTTGCCGAATGAGGCCTTTATCTTCAGAGCGAGTGCGAGCAGAGAGGGAGAGGGAGAGAGAGAGTCGGTGTGCGGGTGGAGAAGAACGAAAATGAAGCTAGGGTTCCTTTTTTTTTTCATTTTATAAGGACCCTTTACCAGCAATAGTTAAAACTAGCCACCGAAAAAGGGTAGCCCCATGCGTCGGCAAAGCTCTATTTTTGTCACGCCCCAGACTCGGTAACCGGAATCATAAGGAGCCCGATGGCCGGTTTTGGCCGTAACAACCTCCATAGTACCCCATTCTCGACTCCTGAGGCAGGTTCCGATCCTGGGATCCTACAAGGAAGATTTTTCATAATAATATAATCATTACCAATATGAGCATACCCAAGATCACAGCAAGAACATCTGAGAATAACAAAGGCACACATCACAAAATTCACTATAAATTTGAACTTTTACAATCATCCATAAGGTTCAAAAGGACATACATGAGATAAAAGGAAAAGAGAGAAACGTCAGCAACACTGGAGTCCTTAAATGCTCAGCTCTACTCCATGCTGTGCTGCTATGTTGCCTGCCTAGAGTTTCCTACACGCATCAATCGTGCATAAGCTTATAGAAGTTTAGAGGGTGGTGTAGGTGTGTGATAATGGTACACAAAAGAGTAGTAGGAGATACAAGGAGAGAAGCATGATCAATGAGGATATCACTATCCTTACCCAGGCTTATTATGAATAAAATGCAATGAGTACTGGGTACCATGCCAAGGCAATGCATGAAGGGGCTTGTACAACCAATGCTAATGCAATGCAAGTAATGTCAGTGCTCGTATCCAAACCACAAGTCATGTACATTTTCGATCATAAGAAAATCTCCGGGGTCCATTACACTGTTGAATGACTGTCACTCTACAGACCCTACATAGTCAAACGAGCATAAGAGACCTCACTACCCGCCTGTGGACAACCAATCACCAATAAGGCTTGAAGGTAGCGGACCCATTTACGAGCTGGTCAGACTCATCCTAGCAATGCCTCCTCACATCAGGCAGGTAAGGCCACACCCCTATCCAACCGACTACACGACAGTGGGAGTCGCGGCCTAATGGTATAAGGCCCTCGTGCGCTCATATATTCCACCCGGTCACGGCGTTGAAGCAGATCCTTGGTACCATGGAAGTTTTGAGAATTTCACCCATGGGCATCCTATGCACCCGGTATGCTCAACTAATATTTTCGGTGTCCACACATAGGTCATCCACGAATACCCCTATGGAGGCAAGACCCTGATAAAGTAAGGGTGGATATCCATAAGCTATGCAATGCCAGATGCATGAATCACACAATCACCCATACATATATCCCAAGCATCCATCTCTCGGGGAGATACCAACATGTCCTACACAATGACATAACCATGGCCAATCATACCTCAACCAAGCATGCATATAATGCGTATGAGAGTGGGCCATGAAGATAAATAGGGGTGCCAATGAGGTGAAGATGAACTCTCTACCCAACCATGAAGGGTCTAGGTACTTAACCAATTTCTCATAAGGAATACAACCTCTAGTGGGGACCCATATATCTGGGGTAACCCACGAGACTAAGGAGAACAATGATATGGGCATAAATAGATGAAACGAGTCTAACAAGGGTTTATGGTGGGCCTTTAACCACCCATAGAAGCCCATGGGCCTACCTTAGGGCCACCAATGAGGACATCCAACCACAATTGGTCCCCAAGAGGTAGCCCATCTCTAATTGATCACAGATCAAGGCCCAAGGCCCACACAACATTAGAAATAATAAATGAGCAGTCATTACATACCGCGTACATTCATGTTGGGCTTCAGAAAGGCGGCCCAAGGCCTATCCAAAACATGGGTCCAAGGAGAACACACATAGCCCAACCCATATGTACCACTATGGGCCCATAAGGGAAAGGTTAGGGCCCAACATAAAGGCCATTAATCCCATATATTGTGGTGGCCTAGTGGGCAGCCTATTGCTCAAATCACATGGGCAAATGTCATGTTATTAGTCAAGTAAGTTGGGCCTACAACCCGGCCCAAGTATAAAGTTGATATGGTGGGCAACCAAGGGCCCATATACTTGTGTAATTCGGCCCACTAATCCAACACAATAGTACGGTAAAAATGGCTCAAGAGTTCAATGGGCCTATCTGGAAAGTTCCAGCTCAATTGGGCCTAAAGAGTTCCACAACTAGCCACATTCATGGACCCAATTAAATTCAACTGTGGTAGACCTCAACAGTGCATTTATTAAGCCCAACATTTAAGGAACTAAAGGTATAAATTATTACATATAAGATTCTTCACAATTTCATAACTGGGATGCGAAAGGGAAGTTGCCAAAACTATAAATTGGGGTCCCTAGGGTTATTCCAGGGTTAAGGTGAATATTATGAAATTATTCTAAGGTGTGGGCAAGGGATTTTCTCTGTACTTCCAAGGGAGAAGTTAGTATATTGCCTTGTAATCTTCGTTTCTCTTCATAGTGGAATTTTACATCTGTGGTTTTTTATCCTAGTTTGGGGTTTTTCCATGTATATCTTGTCTTGTGGTTTGTTTGAATGCTTTTATTCCTTTCTATTTTATATTTCTTCCTGTTTATCGTTTGTGGGTGAGGCCTGAGATTGGATCTAGGCTCACTGCGTTGTTGGCGAGCTGCGCAACAACTGATATCAAAGCTATTGGTTTAGTTCTATTGGGAGCGATGGCGGAAAATGGAAAAACTAGAATTGAGAAGTTTGATGGTTCGAACTTTACCTTCTGGAAGATGCAGATGGAGGATTATCTGTATCAGAAGGACCTCTATATTCCTCTTGGAGGAAAAGAGAAGAGACCAGAAAAGGTGACAGATGATGAATGGTTTTTACTGGATAGGAAGGCTTTAGGAACAATCCGACTCTCTTTGTCTAAGAGCGTCACCTTCAATATATCCAAAGTAAAAACGACAAAAGAATTAATAAAAGCCCTAGCTATCATGTATGAAAAGCCCTCAGCATCCAACAAGGTTCATGTTATGAAACAGCTATTCAACATGAAGATGTCAGATGGTGGGAGCGTGGCAGAACATCTAAACGAGTTCAATACAGTCACGAGCCAGTTGGAATCCGTTGACATTGCTTTTGAGGATGAGGTTAGGGCATTATTGATCTTATCCAGTTTGCCAGACAGTTGGGATGGTTTGGTGATTGCTGTGAGCAATTCTTCAGGGTCGACAAAGTTGAAATTTGATGATGTGGCCGGTCTAATTCTTAGCGAAGAATCTAGAAGGAAGGCATCAGGAGTTTCAGGGGACTCAGGGAATGCTCTAAACGTTGAAGGAAGAAGAAGATCGGTGAACAAATGAGGCAATAAACACGGGCGTTCTAAGTCGATGAAGAAGTCCAAGGGACCGAAAGACAAAGACGGGTGTTGGCATTGCGGCAAGAAGGGGCACAAGAAACGTGATTGCAGAGCGCTCAAGAAACAAGAAGGAAGCTCTCAAGGCGGGAAGGATTTAGTGAATTTGTCTGAGGAGAGCGACACAGAGGCGTTGATCTTGTCTCTTGATGTGAGGAATGAGTCTTGGGTTATAGACTCGGGTGCTTCGTTTCATGCCACTTTGTGTAAGAAAGTTCTGCATGATTTGTGTCAGGTGACTTTGGGAGAGTCTACCTGGGTGATGATGAGCCGTGCAATATTGTTGGAAAAGGGGATGTTCGTGTAAATCAGATAGACGAAATGGTCTTGAAATTGAAGGATGTCAGATATGTACCGAGTTTGAAACGTAATCTGATCTCAGTGGGACAGTTGGCCGATACCGGTTATGTGACAACATTTACCAGTGACTCTTGGAAGATCACAAAAGGTGCCTTGGTAATATCTCGAGGTAAAAAGGAAGATACTTTGTACGTGACTTCAGGATCATATAGTTTACTCACAGTTGCATCAACTGGAGTGAACGGGCAGTTATGGCATCAGATGCTAGGACATATGAGTGAGAAAGGGATGAAAGTGCTATTGTCAAAAGGGAAGCTACTAGGGCTGAAGTTTATTGACTTGAAATTCTGTGAGGAGTGCGTGTATGACAAGCAAAAGAGGGTAAGCTTCAAGAAGACGGGACGGGCTCCAAAGACACATCAGTTGGAACTTGTACACACTGATGTGTGGGGACCGGCACAGGTATTATCTCTTGGTGGCTCATGTTATTTTGTTACCTTTATTGATGATGCTAGTAGAAAACTGTGGGTCTACTTCTTAAAACATAAATCTGATGTATTTGATGTATTTAAGAAGTGGAAAGTTATGGTAGAAAATGAGACAGGTAAAACAGTAAAGTGTCTCAGATCTGACAATGGGGGAGAGTATTGTGATAAGAGGTTTGAGGAGTATTGTGCAGCAAATGGAATCAAACATCAGAAAATGATTCCAGGGACACCACAGCAGAATGGTGTGGCTGAGCGCATTAACAAGACCATCCTTGAGCGCGCCAGGAGCATGAGGTTACATGCAGGGTTGCCTAAGACCTTTTGGGCAGATGCTGTGAATACTGCCGCATATCTCATCAATAGAAGTCCCTCAACACCATTGGATTGTGGGCTACCAGAAGAAGCGTGAACTGGGAAGGAAGTGAACCTTACACATCTCAGAGTGTTCGGTTGTACTTCATATGTTCACATTGATGCAGAGCACAGAAACAAGCTAGATGCGAAGTCCAAGACGTGCACGTTTATAGGCTACAGGCAGCATGATTTTGGCTACAGGTTCTGAGATGTAGAAAACAAAAAAATCATCAGAAGCAAGGACGTAATCTTCAATGAAAAAGTGATGCATAAGGACAGTGTGCAGGAAAATAAGGCAGAGAAAAAGGAATTCGTAGAGTTGGAAGAGTTACCGGACATGGATGTTACAGTGCCACATGATGAGGCAGAGCCACATACACCGGTTGTGAGGAGGTCTACTCAGGAGAGGAGACCCACGGTCCGATACTCACCCTCCTTACAGTATCTACTACTGACAGATTATGGTGAGCCAGAGTGTTTTGAAGAGGCGTTACAGTCAGATATACGGGTTAAGTGGGAGCAGGCCATGGATGATGAGATGGACTCTCTTGAGTCTAATCGTACATGGGAGCTAGTCACTCTACCCAAGGGTAAGAAAGCTCTTCATAACAAGTGGGTTTACAGACTAAAGGAGGAGCACGATAGTTCGAAATGGTACAAGGCAAGATTGGTTGTGAAAAGGTTTCAACAAAAGGCAGGTATCGATTTCACTGAAATATTTTCACCGGTAGTGAAAATGTCTACGATTCGCATGGTCTTGAGTATAGTGGCTTCAGAGGACTTACATGTAGAACAGCTAGATGTTAAGACAGCCTTTCTTCATGGGGACCTTGAATAAGAGATATATATGCATCAGCCGACAGGATACGTGGCACCAGGTAATGAGAACAAGGTGTGTAGACTGAAGAAGAGTCTATATGGCCTAAAGCAAGCCTCGAGGCAATGGTACAAGAAGTTCGACAGTTTCATGTCGGAAAATGGTTTTAGGAGATGTCATGCAGACCACTGTTGTTACTTGAAGAAGTTTGATACGTCTTACATCATCCTTCTTCTGTATGTTGATGATATGCTTGTGTCCGGTTCAAGCATGAAGGACATCTCAGATTTCAAAAGACAATTGTCTAGAGAATTTGCCATGAAGGATTTAAGAGCTACAAAACAAATCCTAGGCATGAGGATAAAGCGTGACGGGAAAAACAAGAAATTAGTTTTGTCACAGGCAGAGTACATAGCCAAGGTACTTGATCGATTCAATATGGGAGGTGTTAAGCCGGTTAGCACTCCATTAGCCAACCACTTTAAGCTATCTAAGGAGCAAGGTGCAAAGACGCAGGAGGAACAGGACTACATGACTAAAGTTCCATACGCGTCAGCTATTGGGAGTCTCATGTATGCTATGGTGAGCACGAGGCCAGACATTGCTCAAGCAGCGGGAGTTGTTAGCAGTTTCATGAACAACCCCAGGAAGGAACATAGGGAAGTTGTGAAGTGGATCCTTAGGTACTTGGTAGGTACTAAGGACATAGGGCTGTGTTATGGTAGATTGGAAATCAAGTTACAAGGCTACATGGATTCAGATTTGGCAGGAGATATCGACATCAGAAGAAGCACTACAGGTTATGTTTTTACTCTAGGTAGTGCTGCAGTCAGTTGGGTCTCTCAGTTACAAAAGATAGTATCTATCAGTACGACAGAAACAGAATATGTTGTGGCTACAGAAGCATGCAAGGAGATGGTGTGGATGCAAGGTTTTATGGAAGAGTTGGGTAAGAAGCAAGCAGATTGGAAGCTGTACAGTGACAGTCAGAGTGCAATACACTTGGCTAAGAATTCAGTCTTTCATTCAAGGACCAAGTATATTGCCATCAGATATCACTTCATACGTTCGTTACTGGAAGATGGATCGATTGCTCTGGAGAAGATTCATACAAGTGAGATCCTGCGGACATGCTGACCAAGGTGGTCACAAGGGAGAAGCTGAAGCTCTGTTCAGCTTTGATTGGTCTTCAGGCTTAAAGACGGGGAGGTGGTGCACTCCGGATGAAGAAGATAAAGGTTTATGGCGATGTGTCTCCAAGTGGAAGATTGTTGAGAAGTGGAGCCACATCTGGGGCCACCCATGACCAGTCGAGGTTGCGCGGATTTCGTGTCACGAGTCCTTTCGCAACTGGGATGCGAAAGGAGTTTCGCGGATTTCTTGTCGCAAGTCCTTTCGCAACTGGGATGCGAAAGGAGTTTCGCGGATTTCGTGTCGTAAGTCCTTTCACAATTGGGATCGAAAGGGAAGTTGCCAAAACTATAAATTGGGGTCCCTAGGGTTATTCTAGGGTTAAGGTGAATATTAGAAAATTATTCTAAGGTGTGGGCAAGGGATTTTCTCTGTACTTCCAAGGGAGAGGTTAGTATATTGCCTTGTAATCTTCGTTTCTCTTCATAGTGGAATTTTGCATCCGTAATTTTTTACCTTAGTTTGGGGTTTTTCCATGTATATCTTGTCTTGTGGTTTGTTTGAATGCTTTTATTCCTTTCTATTTTATATTTCTTCCTGTTTATCGTTTGTGGGTGAGGCCTGAGATTGGATCTAGGCTCACTGCGTTGTTGGCGTGCTGCGCAACATTGCAGAGGTAGCAATGAGGACTTCATCTTCACCTTTGCCTCGAGGTACGGAATAGGAACAAACTTCATGGCTGAAGCCATGACATTTGCGGACAGGTTGGGTCTAGTGGTCTCAAATGGCTATTCCCACATTGTTGTGGAAAGTGACTCAAGGAGCTTGGTATATCTGCTCAACAAAGACGGTACCCTGGGCTAGGCCCATTGGTATCTATGGGTAAAATTCTCCTGCCTCAAGAAGCAAGCCTCCCTGAGGATCTCCTTCTGGCCCAGAGAAGCTAATGGTGTAGCAAATGGGTTGGTCAAATTGGGTAGTGGTCGGCCGCACAAAATTTCAAACACTTGCTGATCTCCAGCCCCTTGTTCGGGATTCTTATTTCCTCGAGAGGGTGGGGCTTAACACAGTTAGGTTGGGTTAATATCACATGAGGATTATTTATGTAAGTATTTAGGGGATTGCTCCGTCATAGGATAGGTAAGGTCTTCGCCATTTTTTTGAGTCCCACCTGAATTACTTGTACTTTCCACACATGAATATATCAAAGCTTTTTTTTTTTCTTTTTTTTTTTTAAAAAAGAAAAGAAAAAAAAAAAGAAGATGTTGCTTATTGTTTCTTAAAGAAAATAAAATAAAACTTTAAACCCATTTAATTAATTACATGGAGGTTATATGTATACACTGCCTAGTTAAATTTTTTTTCAAAAAAAGTTGGAGTCATTATATTCTACCCCCTTAAAGGTTTTTTTTTTAAAAAAAATTAATTTTTTTAAAAAAATTAAAATTAAAAAAAAATTTAAAAAAAATTTTAAAAATTTTAAAAATAAATAAATAATAATAATGATAATAAAAATCATCCTCAAAATTTACCAGAGGTTACATCATCGAAGAGGTAGGGGAAGTTTTCTTGAATCTCTCATTCTTATTCCCATGATGCTTCATCAGCTCCATGATAAGTCCATAAAACTTCTACGAGCAGCATGGTCTTGGTGTGTAAAACATGTTCCTTACACTCCAATGTGCGTACAGGCTTTTCCATATAAGATGTTTCTTCAAGTAGCTCGAGATCTTGCCAATCTATGACATGTGAAGCATCCCTTTCGCACTTCCCTAGCATCAAAAAATTAAATGAAAAATGTTGTGGACACTTGCAAGTTGTAGAGGTAACGTGAGCCATTAAGCTACTTCTCCAATTTGCTCCTACACCTCAACAAGTCCAGTATGTCGAGGTGCAAGCTTTCCCTTCTTTCCGAAGCGCATAAGTCCTTTCAAAGGAGAGACTTTCATAAATATGTGGTCTCGTACAAAGAACTCCAAATCGCACCTTTGCATAACTCTTATATCGGTTTTGTGCAGCTTGGAGGTGATTCCTTATAATTTCTATCTTTCCTGTGGCCTCGTGAACAATATCTGGCCTAATCAATCTCTTTTCACCAACTTATGTCCTACAATTAAGCACACATCATTAACTTCCATATAAAGCTTCGTATGGTGTCATCCTCATGCTTGCCTAATAACATTGTTGTAGGTAAACTAAATGAAATGCATATTATGTCACAAGTTTCCTTAAAATCAAGAGTGCTGCACACAACATATCTTCGAGTATTTGATTCACCCGCTTTGCATGTTCATCGGATTATAGATGGTAAGTTGTATATATATCATTGTTCTTACTTCAATAGCTACAGTGTAACTGAGATCTTTTAGCCACTCATCCCATGGGTGTGTACAATTTAATAGACAAAGCTAGCTACTTTTTCAAATCATCCATTTTTTTTTGTGCACATGGTGAAAAAAAAAAAAAAATAGGGAAGAAAAAAATGTCCTCTAATGTTTGCTAGTTCTTTGAGATGACAAGACCCACCTGTCTTACATTTCATTGCCGTGTGGAATAAGTGTGGAATAAAGTAATAATGAAACTTTAGCTGTTTGTTATAATTTATGAACTTGGTATGAAAAGGAGAAATGAGGACACTCAATAGACAAGTAAGAAAGAAATAAGAAAGTACGTGAGACCTTTTGCATGACTAAATGGTATAAGAAAGAAATAAAAAAGTACGTGCGTGGGACCTTTTGCATGACTAAAAGGTATCACTTGCTTGACCCGCCGTTGGTTGTTGCTTGCTTGACCCGGTGGGATGAGTGATATTCAAGACCTTGGAATGAATGAACATCGATTGTGGACCATTCTCAATATCTCCTAACTGTCCTATAATTTTAGACAGCTTTAACCAGCAAACTTTGGCAATCAAGAGGCATCATCATCATGATCTGATCGTGTAAGCAACAATACCCATAATTTTTTTTTTTTTGGAAAATAACTTAAATCTTATGGTGATGTTGAGATTTTTACGCTAGCATTTAAGAGAGCATTTGAAAATTAAATCATGTTGGGCCCACATTTCCTGGCCACTAGCAAAGTCATGCAAATGTATTGTGACCCATGTTTGATGCAGAAGTGCTCCTCTCTAAGAAAATTTGATTGATTGGCAAGATAAAGATGAGCAGTGGGACATTTGATGCCACCTCTCTTTAATGGTCACCACCAATGATATCCGTTCTTCGTTTATATAATCAGTTGATAGTGAAAAAAAAAAAAAATCCTTGATCAAAAACACTTTGGAAATATGGCAAAGTTCATCCCATCCATCTAGAAAGCCTAAGCCAAACTTCCACATCACATTATGGATACAGGGCGAAGTGGGCCTCACTCTGTTATGCACCTCGCATGCCTCCACCGTAGATCGATGGGCCCCACTGCATACATTCCTTGGCCCAAAATAAAATATCAAGTCAGTCAATTTATCATGTGAGCCATGGTACACGAAATAAATGGACAGCAAAAGATCATCTATATGCTTCCATGCATGCATTTATTTGTTTCAGCAGGTGCACTTGCTCTCCGCACTCAATGCAAACGTGGAAAAAAAAGGCACTCATGTGAGAACGGATCCACTCACTGGGCCATTCTCATGGTGAAGATGCCTTGACTCAAAGAACCGGTGTGAAAAGGAGAAATGAGGACCAAAAAACAAAAAACAAAAAAAGTACATGGGACCCTTTTGCAGGAAAAAATGATGTCACTTGCTTGACCCACGAATGGTTGTTGCTTGCTTGACCCGGTGGGATGAGAGTGATATTCAAGACCGAAGAATAAATGAACATTGATTACTCCGGGACTGTCCTATACGTCTAGACTTTAACCAATAAACTTTAGCAATCGAGATTCATCATCATCATGCAAGGCAACAATAGCCTTAATTTTTCTTTTCTTGAAAATAATTGGTTATATTGAGATTGTTAAGCTAGGATTTCAGAGAGCATTTGGAATTAAATCATGTTGACAGGCTTCATCATCATGCAAGGCAACAATATCCTGTCGCGTCCCAGTGATTTCTCAGTTTTGTTTTCTGTTTGAGCTTTTATATGATAGGCTTCCCGTGGGGATTTTTCTCCCTCGGGTGGCCCGAAATGAGGTGTGTGGGTTGTTCATGGTTTTTCGTTTTTTGTGCGGCCCTTTATCTTTTTGTTGGGGCCCACAAGAAATTGCTGTAAATTTTCGTGGTGTTCGTATGATAGAAATGGGCAGTGGGACACTTGATGCCAACTTTCTTGAATGGTCGCTATCAATGATTCCCGTTCTTTTCTTCACTTACGTAATCAGTTGATCATGAACAAAAAGGAAAAAAAGGAATATATATATATATATATATATATATATATATATATATATATATATATATATATATATACACACCATCACTGTGGAAATAGGGCAAAGTTCATCCCATCCATCTAGAAGGCCTAAGCCTTCCACTACATCATGGATAAGGGGAAGCGGGCCCCACTATGTCATGCACCTCACATGCCTCCGCCATAGATCGGTGGGCCCCACTGTATATATGCCTTGGCCCAAAGGAAATATCAAATCACTCAACGTATCATGTGGGCCATGGTACACGAAACAATTGGATGGCAGAAAATCATCTCTATGCTTGCATGCATGCAATCATTTGTTCCAACAAGTGCACTTTTTCTCTAAAGTCAATGCACGAGTGAAGAAAAAGGCTCTCATGTGAGATTGGAACTACTTAACAGGCCATCCGCATGTTAAGATGCCTTGACTCAAAGAATCGGCCCACATATGTATACACAATGTGGTGACCATAAATCCTTCACATCTTGGCTCACGTCTGGGCCTGATTTGTCAGACAAGTGCGCATATAAAGTTGTGACCGCCTGATGAAAGGTTCTCATCTTTGTCAGGCTGGCTCCGCATCAGATAATCATGATGGCGCAGATGCGTTGCTTAAAAGAATCAGACCCATCCGAATATCAGAATTCAGGACCCGGATGTGGCAGGAAGTTCCTATGCTCGGAAGGTAGGTGGTGCGCATTGTGATATTCATGAGAAATCCACTTGTCCATCAGTCTTTTCAGATCCTGTTAGAACACGAATCTAAAATGAGGCAGATTTAAAACTCAAGTACACTGCACAACAAGAAAATGTGGGTAGAAAAATGTTCACGTCTGAAACCACCTTGGGTCCACCATAATGGAGGTATTATATCCACATAAAAAGGTGGGGACAGTGATGCCCACTGTTGAAACCTTACTAAGGGCTTACCATAATATTTATTTACCATCTAACATGTTCATAAGGTCACATTAATCCTACATATTATAAGTAACAACAGTGGGGTTGCATCAAGGATGGCATTGGCCTCAAAAAAAAAAAAATTTTTTAAAATAAAAAAATCAGATTAATCTGAATAAATGGAAAACACAAATAACAGCTTGATTCAAAACTTTTATGTACCCAAGAATTTTTCAATGGTAAACATTTAATCTCCACTGCTTTCTGGTGTCGTCCACCAGAGCTCTGGAACTTCGTCATTTTTGGACATGCTTTAAAATTATCTTGGAAAATTGACGGACTGCCTGAATATATAATAACACCAACATCACGGCAGCCCCATAGAACTTGGTGACGTCCACACCCCGCAGTCTGCTTTAGCACGTGTGTTTTCTCGTGCGAGGCCTGGGTGGAACAATGGGTCCATCGAGGTCGGTTGATTCCTATCCGTGCGGCCTACTGTAATGTATGTGCCTTATATTCATGCTTTCAATAACTCTTCACATCTCATTTAGGGCATGTCCAAAACATGAAGCAATATAAATTTCAAGTGGACCACACCACCGTAAACAGAGGTCATTTAACAACCACCATTAAAAGCTTTCTAAAGTCCATTTGACCATCTAACCTGTTAATAAGATCACGCAGGACTCGATGAAACGAAAAAACAAATATCTAACTTCAAAACTTTTGCAGCTCACAAGATTTTTAATGATCGATAGCCATTGTTTCCTGTGTTGTGGTCCACCTGAAATTTTTATCTTCTTCAATTTTGGAACCATGCCCTAAAATAAGCAAGAAAACCAGATGGAGGGCCCTACGGTCAGGATCGCACCTACAAAGTGGTTCTCGGGTCGCAGCTGCCCATCCGCAACGCTCTCTCTTCCTTTGATGACTACTCCAGCCTGTTCCGAGCTCGACATGCGCTGAGGGGCCGCCCTTTTGTATAGATTTTATCTACATCTATTATTCATTTTTTTTTTATATTATTTTAGATTATTAGCCTAAATATAAGGCATCCAAAGCTTAAGTGGACCACACCATGAGGAAGCAGACGTGCTAAGGACGCCCACCATTGAAACCATCTTAGCCCACCGTACGTGTTGTTTATTTGCCATCCAACATGTTGACATGGTCAAATACACATGGATGAAGTGAAAAACCAAATATCATCTTGATCCAAAACTTCTCTGGTCCCAACAATTTTTCAATGGTAGTAATTTAATCTCCACTGTGTGGTCCACTTGATTGTTAGATCTGTCTAATTTTTCATTTGTAATTGAGATTGATATTCAGAAATGAATGGACGGTGTGGATGAAGTTAATACATCACGGAGGTCGCTCGAAGCCCCGCCACTCTCGAGATCGTGTAGTATCTAGTCGGCTTCCGGAACAGGCGGGGGTCTCCCATATTCATCCGTGTGAGTCGATAGTAAAAGCTCTGTACTTTAGCTATAAATAGACCCCACGCTCTCTCTTCCTACACATCCCAAATCCCAATAGCCAATGGCTCTCCTCTCTTCTATAAACCCATCGTTTCTCATCCTCTTCCTTCTCCCTTCTCTTGTATTTGCAACCCAACAATGCAACCATCATCACTTCTCTGCTTTGCTCCACCTCAAGCATGGTTTTAACTTCACTGATTCCACCCTCTCTACTCTCCCCTCTTGGAATTCAAACAATACCGAATGCTGCTCTTGGGAAGGCATCACATGTGATGGAGCCACTGGTCACGTGATCAGCCTCGATCTCAGTAGCCTCTATATCTCCGGTCGGATTGATTCTGAAAGTCTCTTTCGTCTTCGGAGCCTGCGGAAGCTCAACCTCGCTTACAATGAGTTTGATGGCTCTACAATCCCTTCTGGTTTTGAGCAGCTCACCAGTTTAACCCATCTCAACCTCTCTCATTTGAGGTTTTATGGCCAAATCCCCCTGGAAATCTCCCGCTTGACCACTTTGGTTTCTCTCGATCTATCTTACAATGGATATTTCGATGGTCCGTACATTGAAAACCTGAAACTCGAAAACCCAGGCATGGGGGCACTCGTCCAAAACCTGTCGAGTCTGAGAGAACTCTATCTCGACAAGGTGGACATCTCAGCGCTGGGTAGTGAGTTGGGCCAGGCCTTATTCTTGCCACTCCCTCGTCTTCGCAAGTTGAGCCTACAAAATTGTGGTCTTTCCGACTCCATCTATTCTTCCATTTCACAGCTCCATTTTTTATCTGAACTCGACCTCAGCTTTAATGATGTCTCATCTGCAGTGCCCAGCTTCACTGGGAGGCTCCGCAAGTTGATATTAAAAGATTGTGGTCTTTCAGGTTCCATTCATTCTCCCCTTTCACAGCTCCATTTCTTATCTGAACTCGACCTCAGCTTTAACAATCTCTCCTCTACAGTGCCCATCTTCCCAAGGAGACTCCGCAGGTTGATCTTAAAAGATTGTGGTCTTTCAGGCTCCATCCGTTCTTCCCTTTCACAGCTCCATTTGTTATCTGAACTCGACCTCAGTGACAACACTCTCTCCTCTGCAGTGCCCGATGTCATAGGGAACTTCTCTTCCTTGACATCACTCCGCCTTGAAGGTTGTGAATTGTATGGAAAATTCCCCGGAAGTATTTTCCAGCTGCCAACCCTTCAATTCCTTGACATTTCAAACAATCCACTTCTGACCGTCAATTTGCCAGAATTCCCTCAAAACAATACTCTACAGCAATTGATCCTGTCAAGCACGGGATTTTCAGGAAAGTTACCAGATTCGCTCAATAATCTCTTGTTCTTGACTCGATTAGACCTCAGCAGTTGCAACTTGTCTGGATCATTTCCATCCTCACTTTGTAACCTTACCAAACTGCAGTACTTGGATCTTTCAAACAACGGATTGTATGGCCCAATTCCTTCCTGTGGAAACCAACTTCAGAATCTCCGAGAGATCATGTTATGGAATAATTTGCTTAATGGGACCATTCCGTCATCTTTGTTTTCCATCCAATCATTACAAATGTTGGGTCTCTCAATTAATCAATTCAGCGGTCAACTTGGCGAGTTTCACAATGCCTCTTCTTCACAGCTGCATATCATCTATTTGCAGGACAACAACTTGCAGGGGATGATACCGAGATCTATCTTCCAACTTACAAGGGTTCAAGTACTTGATGTTTCTTCCAACAATTTCAGCGGTGTTGTGCAGATAGGTTTATTTCAAAACCTCAAAAATCTTCACAATCTGGAACTTTCAGATAACAACCTGTCAATCCAGGATGGTGGTGTTAATTCTACATTTGTTTCCACCCCCCAGTTTGAATTGTTGGGGTTGCGGTCTTGTAACATTAGCACATTTCCAAATTTCTTGAGAAATCAAGAACGGTTGGGGGTATTGGACCTTTCTAACAATAAAATTAGTGGTGAAATACCGAAATGGATATGGGAGGTTGGGAATGGGACTTTAAGCTCTTTAAATCTTTCTCACAATGCTCTGCAGGGAATGGAATCACCATCTCCCCATCTTTTGTCAAGTGCCTTGCTTTATCTTGACCTTAGCTCCAACATACTTGAAGGCTCACTTCCCATTCCATCACCCTCCATCGTTTTCTTTTCAGTTTCAAACAATAGCCTCGTTGGAGAAATCCCTCCGTCAGTTTGCAATGCAATATTCCTATTAGTCCTTGATTTATCTGACAATCACTTCAGTGGTCAGATTCCTCCGTGTTTGGGTGAGATTGGCGATGCCCTTCTTGTATTAAATCTTCAAGGAAATGCTTTCAATGGACCCTTGCCTCAGACATTTAAAAAGGGATGTAATATACAAACTCTTGATTTTAGTCGAAATCAATTAGAAGGCCAAGTGCCGAGGTCTTTAGCTAACTGCAAAATGTTGGAGCTATTAAACCTTGGAAACAATCAGATACAGGACACTTTCCCTTTATGGTTGGAAGCTTTGTCTCAATTGCGCATCCTCGTCTTAAGATCCAACCAATTTCACGGCACCATTGGGCATCCTCTAACAAATCGCTCGTTCCCATTGTTACAAATTCTCGACCTCTCTTCCAATAGCTTCGAGGGTAAGTTGCCATCAAATATGTTCAAGAGCTTGAAGGCAATGATGGAAGAAAGCAAATCCCAATCTTCGTTCCTTGGAAAAAAGATCGATGATTCATATTATCAAAATAGAGTGTCTGTAGTCAGTAAAGGGCTGCAAATGGAACTGGTAAAGATCCTTACTGCCTTCACTGTAGTGGATCTCTCAAAGAACAAATTTCACGGAGACATCTCAAAATCAATTGGATTTCTAAAGTCTCTCCATGTGCTCAATATGTCCAACAATTGTTTAACAGGAAGAATTCCAACATCATTTGAGAACCTAAGGGAATTAGAGTCGTTGGATCTCTCACAGAATAAATTGTCAGGAGAGATCCCTTGGCAGCTAATAGAGCTAACATTCCTTGCAGTGTTGAATCTTTCGCATAACCTCCTCATTGGGAAGATACCACAAAGTCAGCAGTTTCTTACATTTAGCAATGAATCATTCAAAGAGAATTTAGGATTGTGTGGACCTCCACTGTCAAGGAAATGCGAAGATGCAAAGGATACACCACCGCCCGCTCTGTCAACATTAAAATCGGAAAGGAAATACGATTGGGATTTAATGTGGATTGGATTTGGAGTTGGATATGGAGTAGGAGTGGGAATACTTTTCTGGACTCTAGCACTTTGGAGGAATGGAAGGAGAGAATTCTATATATTTACTGATAGAATGCTTTCCTTGATTTTTCCTTCCATGGTGTTTTCTAAATAGCAATTAAAAAAGGTTTTTGTTATTTCCTCCTTTTTTGTAATTTGTGTGTTTGGCTTGATCTATATGATGTATGGCAGTTGTTTCTTGTGTTTGCACCTGCCCTAGTGGCTGTAAAGAACTATTTTCATATCAATAAAATTACAGGTGGTGTGCTCCCACCTTTCTGCCAACATATATATATATATATATATATATATATATATATATATATATATATATATATATAAATTCTTAGCTGTCTTGTTTGTTTTCACATTTTGGCCTACTTCAGCAACATGATAACCTAATTTATGAGGTGGATGATCTAATCAATGTAACCTAACTAGCTAAAAGTCTTTTTCCCCCTTTTGTCTTTCCAACAGTTTGAACAAATGTGGGCTAAGCCAACATTTAGACGAAGAAGAGAGGTGTTTTTCCTATTATATATTTTTATACTCAGTATTTATTAATGATCACACACGTAGAGTTCTTTCACTTTCCTATATCTATGTACGCAGTGTGTAAGAGTAATCACTTGTTACTATGTGGAAATGATCATCTACTCCCAACGCACAATAACTTGTAGTTTTCTACTTGTGAGGGGAGACTTGACGGTCTAACTAAGCAAAATGGGCTGTGCATTAGGTTCCAAACATATTTCGTAGGCCACCATGTAAAAAACCAACCAATAAGATGATTCATGTCATCAGAACAATAACTACTTAATGGACAATCAACATAATTTATGAGAAGGTAGGCTGATTCAGCAACGAGCCTTACATTTGTTATGCCCATCATCTATTGCTTAGGGTTCTAAAGAATCAATTTTATCAGAAAATCCTAACCATCCCATCCATGGTTTGGCTATAGATAAATATTAAAAAGAAATCCCACATATGGATGGATTAATCAACCAATTGATCTGATTTTCATATTGTAATCCATTTTATGTTTGCTAAAACTAGTAAATGCCCAGTACAACTGATTGGACCGTGCAAGTATTGTCACGCTCCAAACTTGGAAACCGGGCTCACAAAATTTTCGATCGCCTAATCTGGTGCTAACAACCTCCGTAGTACCCCATTCTCGGCTCCCAGCACCCATATATCAGGTTTCAATCCTGAGATCCTACAAGAAGGACTTTTCAGTATAAATTTATTCCGTAGCAAGCATAACCATAAGCATAACTCATGAACAATAAGTAAGACACCATCACGAAATCCCCTATGATCGAAAACTTTAAGATACAATGCGTATAAAGGGAAATACAATGATAATAATAACGGAAACTCCTGAAGCTCGACTGCATGGTCCTGCTTCTACTAAGTTATGGCTGCGTCCGAACATCACCTGCATGCATCAATCGTACATAAGCTTATAAAAAGCTTAGAGGATGGTTCGAGTGTGTGCGTAATATAAGCATGCTCAGAATGCAATATCAGAGTAATGCAGAATATGTTGGCGATTCATGAATACTATCAGTCGTACCAAGGCTATGCGATGCAAGGCATGAATGCTATCTGTCATATCAAGGTCATGCGATGTAAGGCGTGAATGATGTCAGCCATACCAAGGTCATGAGATGAGAAATACAACTCAAGCATACCAATCCTCATCTGAATCCACATATCAATGCAACTCATCACTATAACATCAAATATCAGCACATATCTCACTCTGGAGAATCACCAGGGTCTAGTATACTGTACGCCAGCTTGTCACCTCTATCCAAGCGCACAACTGGGTAAGTTGAAGAAACCTCACTATCCACCTGCCAATATTGGGCCCAGCTCATCGATAGCGGACCCATTCTTCAAGCTGGTCAAATTCAACCTAGATATTGCCCCCTCACTCAGGCGGGTAAGGTCACCCTCCTTTTCAACTGACCATGACACAGTGGGAGACGTGGCCTACTGGTATACGACCCTTGTACGCTCATGTATCTACTCGGTCTCGACGTTGGAGTCATCCTCTGGTACTATCGGATTTAAGGATTTTCACCCAGAGACATCTATGGTACCTCGATGCTAGTAACAGTATTTTCGGTGTCCAATTCAGCCATTTACGATATGCTCGTGAAGGCCTCATACAAAAGGCCTCACATACATCACATTGGACCACATACAAAAGGCCTCACTTGCATCACATTGGGTCTCACTCATGGGCCTCAAATATATCACAACGGGCCACGTCCCATGGCCCTCGAATACATCACAATGGGTCACAACCCATGGGCCTCAAACACATCACAATGGGCTTCTCATACGGGCTCAATATACATCACATCAAGATGGGATCCACACACTATATTTTCATTTTATTATATATACACCATACATCTATTTTTAGTGATTATTATCGAGCATTACCCAAAAATGAATCATACCGAAAGTTCATCTGAACCATACCACAAATAGCAGTGGAGATAATGATTTCACTGTTAGCAATTCACAGGGCCACCATAACGTTTATTTTCCATCCAATCTGTTCATAAGGTCACAAAGGCCTGAGTTAAGAGGAAAAACAAATTTCATATTGATCCAGGACTTCTATGACCCCTAACGGTTTCAATGGTAGACGTTCAATCCTCCAATGATTTTTGCAGTGTCGTTCACCTGACAAACGGTGTGGATATAGAACATATACATCAACAGTGGGTTCCATTGTCCAGCCATTTGGACGGTGTGGATAAGACCCATACATCATAGACAGACCCACAGAACTTGCTGATGTCATCACATCAGCTATCTTGTTGCTGTAAGGTGGATGGACGACGTGGATGAAGTCCATACCTCAAGTGGGTGACGTCCAGATGGACGAACGGTAAAACACATAAATCATGTGGGACCCACATCCCTATACTGGATGGACGGAGTGTATGTAAAGCACGTACATCATGGTTGGCCCCACAGCAATGGATGACATGGAGAAACACATACCCCATGATTAGATCCAGGAACTTGCTGATGTCAACAACAGTTGCAACTGCTGGGGCCCAGCGTCCAGTAGGCAGGACGGTGTGGTTACAACGCTACATCATGGTGGGCCCCACCTACTAAATGGATGGACGATTTGAATATAACATATACCTCATGATCCACCGAACTTGCTGACGCAAGACAACAGCTATCTGCTGCTGACAGCAGACGGACGGTCTGGTTATACAATATATACATTCAAGGTGGGTCCCACATCGACGGATGGAGTGGATTAAAACCCATACATCATGGTGGAATCCCACCGTCCCAACAAATGGACGGTGAGGATCGATATACAATACATACTTCAAGGGGACCCACTGTCCCAACAAATGGACGGTGAGAATCGATATACAATACATACTTCAAGGGGACCCACCGTCCCTAGCAAGTGGACGTGTGGACTGCCACACGTGTAGATGGGTCCCATGTCCAAGGCCTGTTGGACGGTGGCATGGATAAAACACATCTATCATGGTGGGTCTACGTGGTGGCCCACCATTGTTAGATCAAGCTGACATTTTTGTTCTCCCTCGTCCAAGCCAGTCAGTAAGGTGGGTCGCTGCTGCTGGACAGTGGGCGGCCCACTGCTGGACAGCGGGAACATACAATGAACATATCAAGGTGGGTCCACGAGGTGGTCCACCAAGGTTTTGGAGCAGCCCATCAAACCAAGTAAAAAGAGAGAGAGAACGGTGAGATGGAGGGGCCCCGCCACTAGGGCCCCTCAAATACATGCTTCAATACATACATCAAGATGGGTCCCAAATAGGATCCATACCATCAATCGGTAGGCCCCACTTGGTCCATCACAAAAATCACAATCTAATCCTATAAATACCCACCGATTTCGCTCCTAAGCTCTCTCTTGGCTCCTTGAAATGCTAAGCTCCTAAGTTCTCTCTTTGATGGTGGAAGATGAGGATTGAAGGGTGAAGAGGAGAGATTAGGGGGGTAGGAAGTGGGCCTTGATCTTTTCTCTCCTTAGAGCTTTTCTCTCATGGAAGCTTGGGATGGTAAAGAATAGAATGAGATGGAGAGAGAAGGTGATGGGATGAAAATGATAGGAGGAGTGGATGTTGTAAGAAGAATGACATGGAGGGTATGAGCTTGGTTGAATTTTGGATCTGAGAGAGAGAGAGAGAGAGAGAGAGAGAGAGAGAGATAGAGAGAGAGAGAGTTGACTTTGGGTAAGGCTTGTGTAAGAGAGGGATGGGTTGTGTACTTGACTTGTAATTGATTGATTGATATAAAAGGTGGTAGAGATTCTCTCGTAATTCGCAATGTGCGACATTTTTCTCAAAATAAATGCGGGCCCACAACTCCTGGCTTAGGTATTACATCGGTGCATAAGTCACGGCGTTGGAACCGTAGCGACGGCGCGGTCACTAGGGTACAAGTCTCAGGTCAAGTCGACTCAGATATATGGGATGCGACTTAGGGTCGCACGCAAATGCTACCTACGCGTCACGGATTGTCGGAATTCGATCAGGAGGATTGCGGAAGCCTACAGAACGGTACCGACTAGGTTACGGGCCTTACAAGTATGCTACTACAACATGAAGTCATTAATGAGAATTTGTACCAAGAAAAAAAAAATAAAGAAAAAAGTAAGGATGGATTCTTGTGCTACCATCCACATTCAAGCACTTGACATATGCATGTATGCCACCATTAACCTCAATTACATGTGCCACATGTATCAATGTGCAAATCCATTGTATTTTAAGGTGCTTAACAAATACTGAACAAAATAGCTAATCAAGTTAGCATTACCTAGATAGCTTATTCAAATGGTAACATGACTGAGAGAGTTTACCTTAACACAACTTGGCTTGCATCCGAACAACCCTTTAGGAATTGGAGTTTCTCTTCTAAGGGGTTTGAGTTCGATCCATTACAAATAACTTCCTATTTTTCTGTACTTGTTATATTCTAATAAATCAAATCATTTTAATTGCATTGTTTCTCATATTGAAATCAATCATCCTTAGCTAGTCGTAACCAACAAACCACCGAGTTTGCTTGGTGGGTTAGGAATGCCCGACTAATCAATTTGTTTGGTATACTACTCGGAGCTCACATAGCCCATGCCAGATTAATTGTATTTTGGGCCGGAGCATTGAACATACTTGAAGTAGCTCATTTCATACTTGAGAAACCCATTTATGAACAAGGATTGATTTTACTAAGAAGATATATATATATATATATATATATATATATATATATAGATTATGTTGCTTTAATTAAGAATATAGAAAATACATAAGTTTTCTTTTCCCTTCCTATCTTCTCTCCTTCCCTATACAATTGCAACAATAAAGCTTAGATTTCATGGTATTTAAACAACCAATCATCAAAACTTTATCACTTCTTTGACATATAGCAATCAACTTGCAAGCCACATCAGACTCAAAGAATATCCTTTCTTCTTTTCATCCCTAAGTTTCACTATGAAAGAATAAAAGAATAATCTACAATTTCTATAGTCTTCTATTTTTCCAACTTTCTTAGATATTCTATTTTCAATATTTTTAACTCTTTTTCAAGTTCATATTTAGAATTTTAAGATTGTCTATTTTTTCAATATCTAAGATCCTCTTTAAAGAATCATTTAAAAAAAAAAAAAAAAAAAATCTTCTCACCTTTTTTTTTTTTTTTTTTTTTTATGTTCCTTTTCCTTTCCTAGCATTCTCCAAATTAATCCCCAACTTCACCCTATTAAGAAGTGGAGCCACATCTGGGGCCGCCCACGACCAGTCAAGGTTGCGCGGATTTCGTGTCGCAAGTCCTTTCGCAACTGGGATGCGAAAGGAGTTTCGCGGATTTCGTGTTGCAAGTCCTTTCGCAACTGGGATGCGGAAAGGGAAGTTGCCAAAACTATAAATTGGGGTCCCTAGGGCTATTCTAGGTTAAGGTGAATATTAGGAAATTATTCTAAGGTGTGGGCAAGGAATTTTCTCTGTACTTCCAAGGGAGAGGTTAGTATATTGCCTTGTAATCTTCGTTTCTCTTCATACTGGAATTTTGCATCCGTGGTTTTTTACCCTAGTTTGGGGTTTTTCCACGTATATCTTGTCTTGTGGTTTATTTTGGATTGCTTTGATTTATTTCTAATTTATATTTCTTCCTGTCTATCGTTTGTGGGTGAGGCCTTAGATTGGATCTAGGCTCACTGCGTCGTTGGCGTGCTGCGCAACAACTGGTATCAGAGCTATTAGTTTAGTTCTATTGGGAGCGATGGCAGAAGATGAGAAAACTAAAATTGAGAAGTTTGATGGTTCAAACTTTGCCTTCTAGAAGATGCAGATGGAAGATTATCTGTATCAGAAGGACCTCTATGTTCCTCTAGGAGGAAAAGAGAAGAAACAAGAAAAGATGACAGATGATGAATGGTTTTTACTAGATAGGAAGGCTTTAGGAACGATCCGACTCTCTTTGTCTAAGAGAGTCACCTTCAATATACCCAAGGTGAAAACTACAAAAGAATTAATGGAAGCCCTAGCCACCATGTATGAAAAACCCTCAGCATCCAACAAGGTTCATCTTATGAAACAGCTATTCAACATGAAGATGTCAGATGGTGGGAGTGTGGCTGAACATCTAAACGAGTTCAATACAGTCACGAGCCAGTTGGAATCCATTGGCATTGCTTTTGAGGATGAGGTCAGGGCGTTATTGATCTTATCCAGTTTGCCAGACAGTTGAGATGGTTTGGTGATTGCTGTGAGCAATTCTTCAGGATCGACAAAGCTGAAATTTGATGATGTGGCCGGTCTAATTCTTAGCGAAGAATCTAGAAGAAAGGCATCAGGAACTTCAGGGAATGCTCTAAACGTTGAAGGAAGAGAAAGATCGCTAAACAAAGGAGGCAATAAACACGGGCGTTCTAAGTCAAGGAATAAGTCCAAGGGACCGAAAGACAAAGACGGGTGTTGGCATTGCGGCAAGAAGGGGCATATGAAACGTGATTGCAGGGCGCTCAAGAAACAAGAAGGAAGCTCTCAATGTGGGAAGGATTCAATGAATCTATCTGAGGAGAGTAACACAGAGGCGTTGATCTTGTCTCTTGATGTAAGGAATGAGTCTTGGGTTATAGACTCGGGTGCTTCGTTTCATGCTACTTCGTGTAAGGAAGTTCTACGTGATTATGTGTCAGGTAACTTTGGGAGAGTCTACCTGGGTGATGATGAGCCGTGCAGTATCGTTGGAAAGGGGGAAGTTCATGTAAATCAGAAAGACGAAACGTCTTTGAAATTGAAGGATGTCAGACATGTACCGAGTTTGAAACGTAACTTGATCTCTGTGGGGCAGTTGGCCGATACTGGTTACGTGACGACATTCACCAGTGATTCCTGGAACATCACAAAAGGTGCCTTGGTGATATCTCGAGGCAAAAAGGAAGACACTTTGTACGTGACTTCAGGATCATATAGTTCACTCGCAGTCGCATCAACTAGAGTGAATGGGCAGCTATGGCATCAGAGGCTGGGACATATGAGTGAGAAAGGGATGAAAGTGCTATTATCAAAAGGGAAGCTACCAGGGCTGAAGTCTATTGACTTGGAATTCTGTGAGGACTGCGTGTATGGCAAGCAGAAAATGGTAAGTTTCAAGAAGACTGGACGCGCTCCAAAGACGCATCTGTTGGAGCTTGTACACACTGATGTGTGGGGACCGGCACAGGTATCATCTCTTGGTGGCTCACGTTATTTTGTTTCCTTTATTAATGATGCTAGTAGGAAACTGTGGAATTATTTCTTAAAGCACGAATCTGATGTATTTGATGTATTTAAGAAGTGAAAAGTTATGGTAGAAAATGAGACAGGTAAAACAGTAAAGTATCTCAGATCTGACAATGGGGGAGAGTATTGTGATAAGAGGTTTAAGGAGTATTGTGCAGCAAATGGAATCAAACATCAGAAAACGATTCCAGGGACACCACAGCAGAATGGTGTGGCTGAGCGCATTAACAGAACCATCCTTGAGCGCGCCAGGAGCATGAGGTTACATGCAGGGTTGCCCAAGACCTTTTGTGCAGATGCTGTGAATACTGCCGCATATCTCATCAATAGAAGTCCCTCAGCACCATTGGATGGTGGGTTACCAGAAGAAGTGTGGACTGTGAAGGAAGTGAACCTTGCACATCTCAGAGTGTTCGGTTGCACTTCATATGTTCACATTGATGCAGAGCACTGAAACAAGCTGGATGCGAAGTCCAGTAGGTGCACGTTTATAGGCTACGGGCAGCATGATTTTGGCTACAGGTTCTGGGATGTAGAAAACAAGAAAATCATCAGAAGCATGGACGTAATCTTCAATGAAAAAGTGATGCATAAGGACAGTGTGCAGGAAAATAAGGCCGGAAAAAAGGAATTCGTAGAGTTGGAAGAGTTACCGGACATGGGTGTTACAGTGCCACAGGATGAGGCAGAGCCGCATACACCAGTTGTGAGGAGGTCTACTGGGGAGAGGAGACCCACGGTCCGATACTCACCCTCCTTACATTATCTACTACTGACAGATAATGGTGAGCAAGAGTGTTTTGAAGAGGCGTTACAGTCAGATATACGGGTTAAGTGGGAGCAGGCCATGGATGATGAGATGGACTCTCTTGAGTCTAATCGTACATGGGAGCTAGTCACTCTATCCAAGGGTAAGAAAGCTCTTCATAACAAGTGGGTTTACAGACTGAAGGAGGAGCACGATGGTTCGAAACGGTACAAGGTCAGATTGGTTGTGAAAGGGTTTCAACAAAAGGCAGGTATCGATTTCACTGAAATATTTTCACTGGTAGTGAAAATGTCTACGATTCGCATGGTCTTGAGTATAGTGGCTTCAGAGGACTTACATGTAGAACAGCTAGATGTTAAGACAGCCTTTCTTCATGGGAACCTTGAAGAAGAGATATATATGTATCAGCCGACAGGATACGTGGCACCGGGTAATGAGAACAAGGTGTGCAGACTGAAGAAGAGTCTATATGGCCTGAAGCAGGCCCCGAGGCAGTGGTACAAGAAGTTCGATAGTTTCATGTCGAGAAACGGTTTTTGGAGATGTCATGCAGACCACTGTTGTTACTTGAAGAATTTTGATACGTCATACATCATCCTTCTTCTGTACGTTGATGATATGCTTGTAGCTGGCTCAAGCATGAAGGACATCTCAGATCTCAAAAGACAATTATCTAGAGAATTTACCATGAAGAATTTAGGAGCTGCAAAACAAATCCTAGGCATGAGGATAAAGCGTGACAGGGAAAACAAGAAATTAGTTTTATCACAGGCAGAGTACATATCCAAGGTACTTGATCGATTCAATATGGGAGGTGCTAAGCCGGTTAGCACTCCATTAGCCAACCACTTCAAGCTATTTAAGGAGCAAGGTGCAAAGACGCAGGAGGAACAGGACTACATGACTAAAGTCTCATACGCGTCAGCTATTGGGAGTCTCATGTATGCTATGGTGAGCACGAGGCCAGACATTGCTCAAGCAGTGGGAGTTGTTAGCAGGTTCATGAATAACCCCGGGAAGGAACATTGGGAAGTTGTGAAGTGGATCCTTAGGTACTTGGTAGGTACTGAGGACGTAGGGCTGTGTTATGGTGGATCGAAAATCAAGTTACAAGGCTACGTGGATTCAGATTTGGCCGGAGATATCGACAGCAGAAGAAGCACTACAGGTTATGTTTTTACTCTGGGTAGTGCTGCAGTCAGTTGGGTCTCTCAGTTACAAAAGATAGTATCTATCAGTACGACAGAAGCAGAATATGTTGCGGCTACACAAGCATGCAAGGAGATGGTGTGGATGCAAGGTTTTATGGAAGAGTTGGGTAAGAAGCAAGCAGATTGCAAACTGTACGGTGACAGTCAGAGTGCAATACACTTGGCTAAGAATTCAGCCTTTCATTCAAGGACCAAGCATATTGCCATCAGATATCACTTCATACGTTCGTTACTGGAAGATGGATCGATTGCTCTGGAGAAGATTCATACAAGTGACAATCCTGTGGATATGCTGACCAAGGCGGTCACAAGGGAGAAGCTGAAGCTCTGTTCAGCTTTGATTGCTCTTCAGGCTTGAAGACGGGGAGGTGGTGCACTCTGGATGAAGAAGACAAAGGTTTATGGAGATGTGTCTCCAAGTGGGAGATTGTTAAGAAGTGGAGCCAATCTAGGGCCGCCCACGACCAGTCGAGGTTGCGCGGATTTCGTGTCGCAAGTCCTTTCGCAACTTGGATGCGAAAGGAGTTTCAAGGATTTCGTGTCGCAAGTCCTTTCGCAACTTGGATGCGAAAGGAGTTTCAAGGATTTCGTGTCGCAAGTCCTTTCGCAACTGGGATGCAGAAAGGGAAGTTGCCAAAACTATAAATTGAGGTCCCTAGGGCTATTCTAGGTTAAGGTGAATATTAGGAAATTATTCTAAGGTGTGGGCAAGGGATTTTCTCTGTACTTCCAAGGGAGAGGTTAGTAGATTGCCTTGTAATCTTCGTTTCTCTTCATAGTGGTTTTTTTACCCTAGTTTGGGGTTTTTCCACGTATATCTTGTCTTGTGGTTTGTTTTGGATTGCTTTGATATATTTCTAGTTTATATTTCTTCCTGTCTATCGTTTGTGGGTGAGGCCTTAGATTGGATCTAGGCTCACTGCATCGTTGACGTGCTGCGCAACACACCCCACTCTGGAAAATCATCTACAACTCCATTACCTATTTTTAAATCATATCCAAAGAGCACCTCGATCACCAAAACTTTTTCAAAATCATCCCATTCACTTCTATAATTCCATCTCTTCATGAGCTCTTCTTCTTCCTTAATGCATCCCTTCTTTTCCAATATGTCTTTAAGTTCTCTTCATTAACTAATGAAAACTAAATTGACAAGTTCTTATTCGGAAAGGCCATGCCAACAAGGCCGTTAGAGGCAGGGAGTGATGGGCCATGTGGACATAACATCCATCGCACTACACGTGATATTAAGCATCTTCAAATTGAAGATAAACGAAAATCTCCAATCCTGAATGTTTCAAATGGTTAGAAAATCATTACATGACCTCTGCTTCCTTGTTATCTACTATTTCTCCACAAATTACAGTGCATATCTTCTTATTAGCTTAAACCAGCCCAAGAAATTTGGATTGCAGTTCTTGAGATGTTCTCACAACAGACAGAATCCAATGCAGATCCATGAGCAACAACCAAAACTATAAGCAGGGAACCACATATATATCAATTAACACTATAAGACATCGGACCTTTACCCGCGGCCAAAACCGCCGCTAAAACCCCCCAAAAAACGCCCACATAGCTTTTTAGCGGGTCAGTAAAAGTTTTTCCGGCAATAAGCCAATTTTACCGGCGCTTCTCTGAGCACCGGTAATAGTAGTTTTTCGCGGCGCTCTAGTTTGTTAATTACTGACAGAAGCGCCGGTAGAGTAGCTTCCGAGACACTTTTAAACACGGAAAAGCGCCCATAAATATCTATATAAGCGCCGCTAAAAGTCCTTATTCAAATTTGAGTAGCCTCAACGCAAGCCAGTAATTTTTTTAATATTTGAAAATAAAAAAATGTTGCAATACAATTGAAACTAAATATTAAACGAAATCTATATTACTTCACAATAAAATATATATATATATATATATATATATATATATATATATATATATATATATATATATAATATTTTTTAAAATAAATTGACAATGGTCTTAAATAATTTATTTTAAAAAAATCCTCTATATGGTACTCCCAGCGCGAATAGCATCAAAAGGCTGAAGTGCTAGTTTGTAGGCCTAAATTTAAGCACAATTGATTAAAATCTTGCACACAAGGAAAAAAATAAAAATAAAATAGGGCGGTATATTTATGGAAAACATTAGAAAAATGATGCATTTTCTATTTCAAAATCCTAATAGATGTTTATGACATACGAAAGAAAATGAGAAACCATGACCAACAATTAATGCAAACCCGCTAATGTGTGCCACTTACTGACTGCACGCCCATGAAGTTTAAGACAGGCTTTGCAGCAAAAATGAGGAGAACAGCTTGTAGAACGCCAAGCACTCCTCCGGTAACCAGTGCTGAAGACATCGACGACATATACCTTCTCTCATACCTGCTTCCTGCCATATTTTGATTTTCAAAAGCAATGAATGGGTGGTACTCATCCTTGCCAGAATCTGATAAAGAAATGATGAAAGAAAGCACGTTGATTTTCCAGGTGGTTGAATTGAACTAAGAAACTAGCTCCAAATGAATGTAAACATGAAAAAATCAATATGAAAGAGATCAAAAGAAAATTCAGACACTTTCTGATTTCATCACTTTATCTGACCAACCATTTCTTATTAAGAACGAGGCTGTATGGATGTTGGCATACCAAGATGTGAAGGCAAGCTTTTCATTTCACCGCTTAAAGGTAAAGCCTCTTCCAAATTTTCATTTCCTCGTTCTTCAGTGCTCATCATCTTACACGCAACATCTTCCTCTGCAACAAATGATGTTGTAACACTAACAAGTGGGAAGGTAGCAACCTTGATACTTGATTAAATATAGCAATGGAAACACCTACGGTAGCAAGCTCCACTGGACCTGCAAAACAAAACAAAACGGCAAGGATACATGACTTATTCTTCCAGGAGTGGTGGTACTGGGGCCCCAATTGATGTTTGCATCAAAATACCCTGTCAATTGTGTTAGCCCCCTCATTTTCACCATAGATCTCAAAAATCAGGCCAATCCAAAACTTAGGTGGGCCACATCACATGGGAAAATCCAGATTGATGAGCTGAATTTCTTACTATCTCACAGAGATCACAAGCAATGAGCTTCCATACCTGAAAAAGTATCACTCTTTAAGTGACCTGACCTTGGATGTTTGGACAAAATACTAGGAATTGAAATCAAATAAACCTGTGCGGCAACACTATATTCCAAAACAAGGAGTTGTTGCTCAATGGAGACATCGCCAATCCAATCTGAGAAATAAATGTAATAGATAAGAATTAATCACTTTCACAGAAAATGGGAATGGTGATTTAAATAACAGAACTATAAAACAGAGATTATTAACATTTGTAGGATAATCAGCTGTGCAAGCATATAACCTGTATCATCATTATCTGCATAAGTCCCAATATGCATCTCACTCAGATGAGATTATGGAAAATGACCCATATGTGCCATTCTATCATACGTGTGTCAGATCATGAACATCCACAAGGGAGACTAACCACTAAAATGCATTTGCCTCACTGTAACAATGTTTGAAGTTCCAAATGTAAATTGAACATCTAACCACAAGAAACATTTTGAAAACTAGAATACGAAAATCAAAAGAAAAATGGTCATTAACCAATGTAGATAAGCAACCACAGAAACAATAATATTAGCACCTGGCATGCTATTAACAACGCTGAAGTAGAACTGATCAGAAACTTTATTCTGGCATTCCCGACGAGAGTTATGTGATGCATTAGGATATTCATGGAACCTTTGAACAAGAAAACAAATAAATATACCTAAAGGGCAGCTATATCATCAATTGATAGGAGTGCAAGAACCTGCACAAAGAGAAATTACAATAGGTTTATGTTGTTCTGCGCATCACAAGATTTAAATAATTCGGGGTCTTCAAAAGACAGGGTTTCATGGAGGACACTAATCTTGGAAAGTACAAGAGAATTTGAGCCTCACTTTTTCAATATTTTCCATCGTAACTCCTTTAACTTCTGAAACCTGAGCTTTCTCAATCAGAGATGCATCCTATCAATTGATGACAGCATTAGTGCCAACAAACAGGCAGTGTATTCACAACATAGATTGAATCCATCGCATGGCATGCTCAGCACAAGAACTTTACCTATAGAACTCGGCAAAAAGGTCTTTATCATTGATATACGCGAGCAATTTTACAACCTGTAGATTATTTAAGAACTCAATGGAATATAAAGTGCATGAAGCAACATAACACTAACAGTAAAAAATAGAAAGAAAGGTAACATTTGGGAGTAGTAGACAAGATATCTGAAGCAATAGAAAGTCATCTTTCTAGCTAATGCATGACAAACAATCATTACATCCCTTCCCTTCCCCCTACCATCTAGCATGTTGAATTCAGAATAAACTGAAAGCATCCTTGGCATTTTTGACAGTAAAGCATCCTTAAAAGTTAACATGATCCAATCTCGTGAGTCATAATTGACATCAATGTACCATTTCATTTTTAACAGTAAAGCATCCTTAAAAGTTAACATGATCCAATCTCGTGAGTCGTAATTGACATCAATGTACCATTTCATTTTTGACAGTAAAAATGGTTGTCAATAATAATAGCCCTAGAGATGGATTTGCTCTCAGATCCCAACGTCATGAAACATCCCATAAATCTAATTAGTATTTTAGCAGCCTGTGGCCATGACAGGAGACAGGATGCAAAATGTTTCAAACTAAGAAAATGAGAAGAACTCGCTTTCTTGTTACTTGCTGCATCTTTTGCTTGTTTAACCAGGGTGGTTCCTTTAGTAGTAACATGCTGCATCACAAAGCACTCAGTAACCATAGAGAGGCAGGATAAACATAAGAGGGTAGTTGCTATGTTCTATTTATAAAACCAAAATGCATCTTTGGAAGGAAATGCACCCCACCTGCTTAAATATTTGAGAAACGGGATCTAAGCCTCTAGTTATTCTACAAAATAGCCTATACATCCTTGAGAGATCATCCACCTAACACAATGAAGACAACGAGAATATTTTTGGCTCACTAAACTGAAAGACAACACATAATCTTCACACAGTAGCAGCAACATAACCAACAACAAGTTACATTTGCATCTCAGTTCATACCTGGTGGCTGTCTGTAATATTCGTGAATGCTTCCACAGGTTGTTCTACTGCAGTATAATCCTTAGCCCTGCGATTTAGAGGAGAAATATACACTTAGAACTCCAAAAAACAAAGTTAGACATGGCCTATAGTTGCATGAAGAAAGAAAGGAAGCGCTAACAGATTCACATGCAGAAGCGAACCAGCATCTATCTCAAATTTTAGCAAGTATAAATGGCAAAGAAGCAGGAGCCAAAAAACAAGTCCATAGCACAAGTTCAAAGCATGAGCAGCACATGGTAGAAGGAACCTGCAACTAAGATGATCTCTGCTCTTTTTCCAACTTGAAGAGCTCCTGTACATCCCTTGTACCATTGCCCTAATTGAGATTTGGCAGTAATTATGAAACGTTACAAAACGTAGTATCAGCCATATCAGATCTGTATTATCTACCTATACTGGAAGTTAATAAGTTACTAGCTCTCAGATGTAACTGCCAATCCAAACAATGCCTTCTGTAATTGAAAATCCCACAAAGTGAATTTTTGTGGGTGAAAATGACCAAAATGCCCTAATCTATCTCTTAATTTTTTTTCTAAGAAAGTGGTGAAATCAAGCATTGTGGCGCACATATCCCGTGTGTATGATGATATCCAACCCCTCCAACAGTTGCAATGCAGAATGATGATCAAATGAACCAAAAAAAGGCTGAGCCAATTATCAGGTGAGCCCCACCCAAAACCTCCAAATTCATGTGTCACCCACCTGATGATTGGATCGGCCTATTGCAACTGTTGGACAGGCTGAATGTAATACACATGATGTAAGCCCCCCAATGCTAGGCTTCACTGCTTTTTTAGAAGGACAAAATAATAATAATAATAATAATAATAATAATAATAATAATAATAATAATAATGAAACATGTGAGGACATTTTACTCCCTAAAAAGTGCTTTCGAAGATTCTTAATTTTCATGAAATCAGTATTCTCGAGGAATGATATGGACAAATTCCGAAAAGAAAAAAGAAAAGAAAGGTAAGAAAATTGTTAGGATCTTGAAAAAAATTAACCAAATGCAACATGATTTGGTTATCATATTAATAATGGCATGTTGAGTATATACAAGTACCGGATGTATAAAATATCCACAAGAAAAAGAAAATGCATTAAAGAGAATGTACAAGTACATTTTCTTCTTCAGGACTTGAGGTGATGGATGTTGAAGCCATCTATAATTCAAATGTTTCATCTATCAAAAAGATCCACATGTTTTTCTCATCACCTGTCTCCTTTCTTTACTTCAAGGTAATAACAATAGAATTCAATATAGTTTCATATCACATGTGATACAGGTGTTCAGATCGGATCTAATGTTTCATTGTCCACCAGCGAGACAGGTCTCTGAAGCATGCTTTGGGCGTCGTGTCAATCATACTGTGAAAATATGCAGGGGCTCATCTGAGAAGGGAGCCGTGGAGATAGGGCAGTGTAATAATTTAGAGGGTTGTGATTTCTGTAGCTAGAAGGTTCAAATTTAAATGTGTGAATCTTTAGCATGCGTAAGGAAAATAGAAGAGGCAGAAAATTCCCAAAACCTAACAATTGAGAGAGCCAAATTCATCACTATTCACCATATTCTACTGTAACTGAAATTTGAATCCAACTGCAACACTCCGTCTTCCAACAACAAGACCTGAATTCCCATGGAAAATATTGAGACATCCTAATCTACCTTGGTAGGATTGTACATTGCACCAAATGAATGATCTTTCATGATTATTTTAGAAGGGCTAATTCCTACCCATTTACTGTTGGAGAAAGGGCACTCAAACACTGCAAAAGAGAGAATTGGGCAGAAATATGCTGAAATAGTTTTTGCTGAAAGCACTTTATTCATAACTTACGATGCCTTTAAATAGGCATTACATGTTAACTAAAAAACAACAAAGATGCCGAAATAATTGGCACTAACACCAACGTGCTTACAAACGTATGCCGAAATAATTGGCACTAACACCAACGTGCTTACAAACGTGCTTGCAACTGAATAGAAAATCAAGGACCAAATACTAACAAACTTAGACTAAGTCAATAACAGAAAAAAGGCTACTGTCAATTTTGAATCACCCTTTCAACACTCTCCCTTGATTCGAAATTGCACACACCAAGCAATGATCTGAACTAGATATGCTTTTGACATGGAAGTGCTTTTGTGAATATATTTGCTGCTTGCTCATCAGTATTGCAAGACTTCAATGTAATATCTTCTTTTGCCACCAGCTCACGAATAAAATGAAAGCAAATATCGATGTGCTTTGTTCTTCCATGAAATGCAAGATTTTTAGCCATTGCAATTGTGGACTTGTTGTCACAACAAATTTCAGTTGCCTTCTCTTGCTTTTGATGAAGATCAGCAAGAATTCTTCTAAGCCATATGCATTGACAAGCTGAGGAAGTAGCTGCCACATATTCTGCTTCTGAAGATGATAATGTTGTTGTAACTTGTTTTTTCGAACACCATGTTATTGCACCTGATCCAAGACTGAAAACATTTCCTGAAGTGCTCTTCCTATCATCCAATGAGCCTGCCCAATCACTATCGGTAAATCCAAATAATCTGAAATTTGAAACATGAGAATACCAAATAACATAATCCAAAGTTCCAGCAACATAGCGTAAAATCCTTTTTGCAGCTCCAATGTGATGTTTTGAAGGATTGCTCATAAACCTTGAAACAACACCAACCGAAAAAGAAATATTTGGTCGTATATGAGCTAAATAAATCAAACCTCCAATCAGACTTCTGAAACTTCTTGCATCTGCTTTTTCAGTACCATCTTCAAGCTGCAATTTTTCATTCACATTCATGGGTGTAGCAGCAAACTTGCAATTAACCATCCCAAACCTTTTGAGTAGGTCTGATGCATATTTCTTTTGCGAAACAAACACTCCATCTTCTCCTTGCTTCACCTCAAGCCCAAGGAAATAATGCAACAAACCTAAATCTGTCATCTCAAACCTATTCATCATACTAGACTTGAATTCAGCAACAATAGAGTGAGATGAGCCCATATAAATTATGTCATCAACATAGAGACATACAACAAGAAAATCGTTGTTACCTTGCTTTCTCAAGTAAAGAGTAGGCTCATTTTCACTCCTTCCAAAACCATTGTGCAGAAAATAGGAATCGATCTTGTTGTACCATGCTCGTGGCGTTTGCTTTAACCCATAAAGTGCCTTCTTCAGCTTGTACACCTTTTCTTCTTCTTCAGGTTGAGCAACATACACCTCCTCTCCCAGCTCACCGTTCAAGAAGGCTGACTTAACATCAAGTTGATAAATTAGCCATTTTAATTGAGCAGCCAAGGCTGTGAGTGTTCTCACCGTTTCAAATCGAGCAACGGGAGAAAATGTCTCTTCAAAATCAATACCTTGTTGCTATGAATATCCCTTCGCTACAAGCCGCGCCTTGTGCTTTTGTACACTTCCATCCGCATGGAACTTTGTTTTGAATATCCACTTCAAGCTAACAACATTCTTTCCATCGGGCAAGTCTGTCAGCTCCCAAGTTTCATTTCTTTGTATTGTCCTCAGATCTTCCTTCATTGCATTTTGTCATTCCTCCATTTTTGTTGCTTCTTCATATGTTGTAGGATCTGTAACAACCAAAGCAAATGCACAAGATTCATAGATTTCTTGTAAAGATCTGAATTTCCTCGGAGGTGTCTCATCGGATGACTCATTTGAGGAAGATGAGCTGCTGTCTTTTGAAGTTGAACTTGGTGAAGTTGTTAGGCTGCTGGTATTTGAAGTTGAGGAAGATGGATTTGTTGAATTTTCTGATGTAGGATCTGTTACTTCATCTAATGAAGCTGCAAGTTGAGTTCTAGCATTGCTGCTACTCCAATTCCAGCTTGCTTCTTCATTAAATATGACGTTTCTACTGATTATCACTTTGCCACTAAGAGGGTTATATAACCTCTTTGCTTTGGATTCAAGATAGTAACCGATGAAAATACATTTTTCTGATTTTTCATCTAATTTTTGGCGAGTTTGAGAGTTAACCAAAGCATAAGCAATACACCCAAAAATTCTTAAGTGGCTTACCGAAGGTTTTGTACCTTTCCAAGCTTCATACGGAGTTTGATTCAACACAGCCTTTGTGGGAGAAATATTCAGCAAATACATTGAAGTAGCTACTTCTTCTGCCCAATACTGATTTGGAAGTCCCTTACCTTTTAGTAAGCTTCTTGTCATCTCAACAATGGTACGGTTCTTTCGTTCAGCAACTCCATTTTGCTCCGGTGTGTAAGATGTTGTTAGTTTCTTGCGAATTCCATTTTCTTCACAAAAGTGGTTGAATTCCTTTGACATGAACTCACCACCTCTATCCGAATGGAGAGCTTTAATGCATAGCCCACTTTGCTTCTCCACCAAAGCTTTGAGTTTTCTAAAATTCTCTAAAGTTTCTGACTTGAATTTCAAAAAATACACCTAGCTCATGCAGCTGAAATCATCTGTAAAAAGTAGAAAATATCAACTACCACTAAAAGATTTTGTGTTCATTGGACCACACAAGTCAGCATGAATTAACTCAAGACAAGTAGATGCTCTCCAAGCCTTTTCAACAGGAAATGAATTTCTACTTTGTTTCCCATAAATGCAGCCCTCACATAAATCAAAAGAATCAATTTTTGGCAAGTCAACAACCATACCTCTTTGACCCAACAATTGCAGCCCCTTGAAATTAAGATGCTCATACCTCAAGTGCCACAGTTTGGAGTTGTTTCTTGCACCAGCAGCCAAAGAAAAATTTTCCACATTTGAGACTTTAAGTGGAAACATTGTGTTTTTGGTCACGTGGACATTAACCATTGTTTGGTCTGTCTTTTTATATTTAATAACACAAGCTCCATCATCAAACAAAACCGAATAACCACTAGCCATCAATTGCCCAACACTCAATAGATTATGTGCCAAATTAGGAACATATTGAACATAATGGAGAAGTTTTACTTTACCATGGCTGGTTTTGATTGCTACCGTGCCTTTTCCTTCAACTTGAATGTCCTTGTTATCACCAGCTAGCTAGACTGACATTTTTTGTGTCTCATCAAGTTCTTTGAATATTGCCTTCATGCCTAACATATGGTTGGAGCAGCCACTATCTACAAACTACACATCACTCGCAACTTCATTAGTATCATAATGAGCCATGAACAACTTACTTTCTTCATCAGTTATCTCTGCATAACTTACTTGCTTCTCCTTATACCAGCAATCTTCTTTGACATGCCCAAACTTCTTGCAATGATAACATTGAATGCCACCCTTGCTGGCTTTTTGCTCATTAGTGAAGTGCCTTTGCTCAAAACCTCTGCATCTTCCTCTACCACGACTCTTGCCACGAAATGCACCTCTGCCCGGTCCTCTTTCGGTTATTGCCTTGTCAAATTCTCTTGAATTACATGCTTCCCCCTTCACTTGAAATGCTTTCTCTTCATGTTTTTCAGCTGATCTGTTTAACCTTGTCTCATGAGCTTGGAAAGAACCCATCAATTCGTCAAATGAGAAGTTAGACATGTCTTTGGACTCCTCAATTACAACTACAACATGATCAAACTTGGGAGTTAAACTCCTCAAAATTTTTGCAACAACAGTTTGATCAGTTATTTGGTCTCCATATGATCTCATTTGATTGATTATTGCCATTGCTCTAGGCAAAAAATCTTGCACCGATTCATTGCTTTTCATAATTAAAGTTTCAAACTCATGCCGAAGAGTTTGAAGTTTCACGGCCATTACCTTTGACGAGCCTTGAAACTCAGTTTGCAGAATCGTCCATGCCTGCTTCGAAGTCGTAGCTATTGCAATTCTTGAGAAAACCGTCTCATGGACAGCTTGTTGGATGAAGAACAATTCCTTGGAGTCCTTCTTTCTATTTTCCTTCAATCGATTCTCCTCATCTAGATCCGCAAACTCATTCTCTATGATCAAGTCCCAGAGGTCTTGAGACTTAAATAGAGTCTTCATTTTGATGTTCCAGAACTCATAACTCTCTCCTTTAAAAATGGGGATGGCTGGCTGTGCAATACTCAATGAGTTTCCATTTGAAACCATGGTGTTTCCCTTTTCCTCACAAGGCCTCTTGACTCTCAACCTGCTTTGATACCACAATTGTTGGAGAAAGGGCACTCAAACACTGTAAAAGAGAGAATTGGGCAGAAATATGGTGAAATAGTTTTTGCTGAATGCACTTTATTCATAACTTTCGATGCCTTTAAATAGGCATTACATGTTAACTAAAAAATAACAAAGATGCCGAAATAATTGGCACTAACACCAACGTGCTTACAAACGTGCATGCAACTGAATAGAAAATCAAGGACCAAATACTAACAAACTTAGACTAAGTCAATAATTTTTAAAAAAAGGCTACTGTCAATTTTGAATCACCCTTTCAACATTTACATATTACACACTCTCTTCACATTCATGATAAATAATCAAAATTGCAAAGAAGCTTCACCAAATAAATCTCTCAAATAAAAATAAATAAATAAATTAGTTTTTAATTTTATTTTTAAATTTCTTTTTCTTTTAAAGAAACACGTAGACAATAAAAATCAGGATACTAGGACAAAAAAAAAAAAAAAAAAAAAAAACAAACAAACAAACCCAGAAGGGAGAATTCGACAAAACAATATGGCCAGTTAATAACTACGTGGCTTTAGAAGCAACTGTCTCCCATTTTCCCCTTCAATGCATTTGTTAAATTCGATTAAGGAAAAGCCATTCTGTGGTTGTTTAAAAGAAGAATGGTGATGCATTCATTTCTAGAAATCCAAAGCATGTTGATTATTGTTATTTGATATATTTTGGTATAAGAAAACCTGAGGATGATGAATCTATTCATGTAGGTATGCACAAACGGGGAAGCTGACCACAAAGTCAGATGTTTACAGTTATGGGGTGGTTCTTCTAGAGCTTCTAACAGGACGAGTACCTGTCGATAATAAAAGGCCTCCTGGAGAGCATATCCTAGTTTCATGGGTTGGTAACCAAAACCTACACTACAAATTTATTCAACAGCTTTTGCAAACTTGCCAAAAAAAGAAAAGAAAAAAGAAGCTTACTGGGCCCCCACGAAAGCCAATATCTTAATTGGCATGAGCTCAACTGCACAAGCTAAGACTCATAATCTAATTACTCTTTTGTGTGAAGAAATAAATAAATAAATAAATAAAACTCTATTTGTTGTGTTTAAAACAACAATTTCTAAAAGATTGTTGTGTCTGACACCCATGTCCAACAAACATCTCAGACACATTTCGACTATTCTATTGGGAAGAAAGACTCTTCTATAGGGAAGAAACTCAATGTATCTTCTCTTCTTGTGTTTCAGTAGTATTTTGTAGTCTTTATACCGTTCTTAATCTTGGTTTATTTATAGCTACAGAGATATAATTTTCTATATCTTCTGTAGACATACAAGTAAAACTTACATAATACTTAACATTTTTCAAGGTCGTGGTCTGTTTTCTAAGGTCGCAATCTGTGTCCATGTCCAAGTTATGCAAATGATGTCCAAAATGAAATACTATTGGTTTACATCATTCAGAAAGAGGACCACCTACAACTTGTCCTACGCTGTAACCCAATTTCTTGTTGATGGAGTTTTCCTCCTCAGTTCAGAGGAGAGACAGTGCAACAGGTTAAAAATTCAGAGTAGTTCACCACGCTACTCAACCGGTCGAGTGGGTTGCCCGACCGGTCATGGGTGGCGTTCGACCAGTCGAGTGAGGCTCGACTCAAAGTCCAGTGACCATCTGATTATTTTCTCTGAGGTGCTCGACCAGTTGAGGGAGGTGCTCGATCAGCCGAGAGGGTCCCTCGACCAGTCGAGGTTACATAGATTCGTTCAGCGATTTTGTGCGAATTGTGGATTTTTTAGGCCCTTTCGCAAGGGGTGCGAAAGGGAGTTTCCTAAACTATAAATAGGAGGTACCTAGGGCTTTCTAGGTAATATAAGAGGGTTTCCTGAAGCTTTACAAGGGTTTGGTAAAGGGTTTAGGGCTATCAAAGGTGTGTGTGTGTGTGTGTGTGTGTGTGTGTGAGAGAGAGAGAGAAAGAGAGAGAGGAAACTTGTGGAAGGGAGGTTCTACTCGTAGAGGTGATCTACTGTGCACTTGATATCTCAGCGCTTCTACGTCCTCGTAATCGGTTAGATCTCTCCAGTTTTCTTTTATTCTCTTATTGTTTATCCACTCCTGCGTGAGTGAAGAAGGTTATAACGTTCTACTTCATAGTGGATTGTTGATCTGGACGAGGTCCCGTGGTTTTTACCTCTTTGAGGGCTTTTCACGTAAAAATCTCTTGTGTGGTGTGGTTTATGCTTTGATTTATTTCATTGCTTTATTATCACATAATTCTAGTTTGTTCTGGGAGGCTAGATCCTAAGGTTTTGTATAAGGCCCCCAACAAAGTGGTATCAGAGCTAAGTTCATTAAACATGAGTGAGATCAGTTTTGAATTATGAAAAGTGGCTCATCAAGGATGATCAGCCTCAATGGTTCTAACTGGACCATATGGAAGGCTAAGATGGAGGACTTACTTTATTGCAAGGACCTATATTCTCCAATTTTAGCCATATCAGCAAAATCTAAGGATATGTCTGATGACGATTGGAAGAAGATGGACCGGAAGGCGGTGGGGTTTAGACAATGGCTGGATGATTTTATGTTCCACCATGTGTCTACGGAGACCTAGCCGCTAGCCTATGGCTAAAATTGGAAGGGTTGTATGAGAGGAAGATAGTCGGTAATAAAATCTTCCTGATAAGATGACTTGTGAATCTCTAGTTCAAAGATGGTGATTTTGTGACCGAGTAAAAGAATGAGGTCAGCAATATAGTGAACCAACTCTCCACTATGAAGATGGTCCTGGATGATGAATTGCAGGCATTGCTATTCCTTAGTTCATTGCCTGACAGTTGGGAGACATTGGCAGTGTCTCTAAGTAACTCCGCGCCAGACGGAAAGATATCCAAGGAACAGGTAACCAGTTGTCTCTTCAATGAGGAGACAAGGATGGAGTCTTAGGGGTCTACTCAACAAGAGGCGCTTGTGACACAGAAACGGGGGAGAGGAAAGAACAGAAAGGGCAGGAAGGCCTGAGATAAATCAAGAGGCAAGTCAATCACCAGGAAGGATGTCGAATGCTGAAATTGGGGCAAGAAGGACCACTACAAGCATGAATGTCGTGGTAAGAAGAATGACAAGAAAGGAAAAGGAAAGGAGAAGGAAGATGAATCAGATTCCACCGTTGTCGCTTCAGATGGCGACATTGTAGTTATTCTTTTAGCAGATCATGATGTATGTCTCATGGCTACGAGTCAGGACACCGACTGGGTGATTGACTCGGGAGCCTCTTTTCAAGCGACTCCAGCAGGGACTTCTTCACAAGCTATAAGTCAGGTGACTATGGGACCGTGAAGATGGGAAATTCTGGCATATTAAAGATCGTAGGGGTTGGTGATATTTGTGTGAAGACCGATGTGGGCTTCACATTGATTCTCAGGGATGTAAGGCATATCTTAGACCTTCGCCTCAACTTGATGTCGATGGGAAGGCTGGATGATGATGGCTATAAAAGCCGGTTTGCTGGTGGGCGCTGGAAGCTCTTCAAGGGTTCGTTGATCACAGATAGAGGAAAGAAGTGTTGCACCCTTTATAAGGCAAGTGTCAGTGTGTGCAATGGTAGGTTGAACGCAGCAGAAGATTCAGCTATTGACATGTGGCATAGGTGTCTAGGCCACATGAGTGAAAAAGGGCTTTAGCTACTAGTGAGGAAGTGGCTCCTTCTAGACGTAACAGGTATACCTCTCAAAACCTGTATTGATTGTTTATTAGGGAAACAACATAGAGTTTCATTTGTTAAAACTATTTCTCATGTTAATAAAGTGCATGCATTAGATTTGGTTTATTCTGATGTTTGTGGTCCTATGAAGACAAAAACCTTGGGTGGGGCATTGTATTAATTTTGTTACTTTTATAGATGATGCATCTAAGAGGGTTTGGATTTATGCTTTGAAATCCAAGGATGAGGTCTTTGGTGTATTTAAATTATTCATGCTATGGTCGAGAGAGAGACAGGTAGATCATTGAAGTGCATTTTACACTGACAATGGTGGTGAATACATTGGCGACTTTCATGAGTATTATAAGTCGCTGGGTATACGGCATGAACAGACGGTTCCTAAGACCCCCCAGCATAATGGTGTGGCTGAGCAAATGAATTGCACCATTGTTGAGAGAATCAGATGCATGTTATTCTATATGAAGTTACCCAAGACGTTTTGGAGAGAAGCAATGCATACAGTAGTGTATTTGATAAACAGGTCTCCATTAGCCCCGTTGAATGGAGAAGTACCTGAGAAGGTGTGGACTGGATAAGATCCATCGTACAGTCATCTCAGGGTGTTTGGATGTAGGGCATCCGTTCACGTACCAAAGGATGAGAGTTCCAAGCTCGATTTGAAGATCGGGCAGTGTGTGTTCTTGGGGTACAGTGATGAAAAGTTCGGTTACAGATTATGGGATCTGACAGAGACGAAGCTCGTTAGGAGCAGAGATGTGGTTTTCTTTGAAGATCAGTGTATAAAAGACATTGGTAAGCTAGAGAAGAACCAACCTAGTTCAGGTGAGCTAGAGGACATAGATCCGTTTATTCCTCCCGTGGTGCCTAATGACGGGGGAGTACGACAAGGTGTAGAGGACGAGGGAGTTCCTTCAGAAGATGAACTAGAGGAGCCGCCCCTACTTAATCCACCATTGAGCCACAGGTGAGAAGGTCATCTAGGGACAGACAGTCATCCAAGAGGTACTCGCCGCATGAGTACATTATGCTGACTGATGGGTGAGAGCTAGAAAATTATTCTGAAGCCCTAACCGACGAGCATAAGGGGGAGTGGTTAAAAGCTATGCAAGAGGAGATGGAATCCTTGCATAAGAACCACACCTATGATATGGTGAAATTGCCTAAGGGCAAGAAAGCTTTGAGAAATAAGTGGGTAATCAGAAAGAAGGTTGAGCAAAAGAATTCACAAACGAGGTTCAAGGCCAGACTTGTGTTGAAAGGGTTCGGTCAGAAGAAAGGTATAGACTTCGAGAAGATTCTCACCAGTGGTGAAGATGACATCCATACGGGTGTTGCTTGGGTTGGCGGATAGCATGGATTTGGAGATAAAGCAGTTAATGTTAAAATTGCCTTTCTCCAGGGTGACCTGGAAGAAGAGATCTACATGCACCAACTAGAGGGGTTCAAAGTCAAGGACAAGGAGCATATGGTGTGTAGGCTGAGAAGGAGCTTATATGGGCTGAAACAAGATCCACGGCAATGGTACAAGAAGTTTGACTCGTTCATGTTGAAGCATGGATATGACAGAACGGAGTCGGACCACTACGTGTTTGCGTGCAAGTTCTCAGATGGTGATTTCTTAGTTCTACTGTTATACGTTGATGACATGCTCATCATTGGAAAAGACATCAAGAAGAACGACAGCCTGAAATAGGAGTTGGACAAGTCATTTAGGATGAAATTTTTAGGCCTGTCTAAACAGATCTTAGGAATGGAGATAACCCATGACAGAAGCAGCAAAAAGCTTTGTTGTCACAAGAGCGGTATATTGAGAAAGTCCTAGAGCGGTTCAATATGAATGCAACGAAGCTAGTTAGTACTCCACTGGATGGTCACTTCAGATTGAGTGACAGGCAGTGTCCCAAGACAAAGACAAAGGTGGAAGAGATGCAGAAGATACCCTACGCGTCAGCTGTAGGAAGTTTGATGTATGCTATGGTGTGTACATGCCCAGACATAGCATATGCGATTGGTGTTGTCAGCCGATATCTTACCAATCCTGGTAAAGAGCATTGGACAGCGGTGAAGTAGATATTGTGGTATCTAAGAGGCTCATCCAGGTTGAGCCTATGCTATGGTGACGAAAAACCTGTATTAGAGGGATACACAGATGTAAATATGCATGGCAGGCGACATAGACTCCAGGAAGTCTACATCGGGGTTCATGTTCACGTTTGTAGGGGGAGCGGTTTCTTGGTTAAGTAAGGTACAGAAGATCATAGCAATGTCGACAACAGATGCCAAGTATATTGCAGTCACAGAGGCATGTAAAGAGATACTTTGAATGAAGTATTTCCTACAGGAACTTAGCCTGAAGCAAGAGGAGCACATGGTCTATTGCGATAGTCAAAGTGTTATACACTTAAGCAAGAATCCAAGTCAGCACTCTAAGTCATAGCACATAGAGATTCAGTATCACTGAATCAAGGATACTTTGGAACAGAAGGTGTTACAGCATGAGAAGGTACACACGGACAATCACGGGTCAGATATGATGACCAAGGCATTGCTCGAGGATAAGTTTGAGGTTTGTAGAAACCTGACTGGCTTGAAGAAGGCGAGCTCCTCCTGAGTCAGAAAGGGGGAGATTTGATGAGGTTTTCCTCCTAAGTTCAGAGGAGAGACAGTGCAGTGGGTTGAAAATTCGGAGTAGTTCACCGCTTTGCTCGATCGGTCTAGTGGGTTGTTCGACCGGTCGTGGGTGGCACTCGACCAGTAGAGTGGGGCTCAACTCAAAGTCCAGTGACCATCTCATTATTTTCTCCGAGGTGCTTGACCAGTTGAGGGAGGTGCTTGATCGGTCGAGTGGACCGCTCGACCGGTCGATGACCCTGCTTGACTAGTCGAGGTTATGCAGATTCGTTCCGCGATTTTGTGCGGATTGCGGATTTTTGAGTCCCTTTCGCAAGGAGTGCGAAAGGGAGTTTCCTAAACTATAAATAGGAGGTACCTAGGACTGTTTAGGTAATACAAGAGAGTTTCCTAAAGCTTTACATGGGTTTGCTAAAGGGTTTAGGGCTATCAAAGGTGTGTGTGTGTGTGTGTGTGTGAGAGAGAGAGAGAGAGAGAGAGAGAGAGAGAGAGAGAGAGGAAACTTGTGGAATGGAGGTTCTGCTCGTAGAGGTGATCTACTGTGCACTTGATATCTCAACACTTCTACGTCGTCGTAATCGGTTAGATCTCTCCATTTTTCTTTTATTCTCTTATTGTTTATCCACTCCTGTGTGAGTGAAGAATGTTGTAACGTTCTACTTCATAGTGGATTGTTGATCTAGACGAGGTCCCGTGGTTTTTTACCTCTTTGAGGGTTTTTCACGTAAAAATCTCTTGTGTGGTATGGTTTATGCTTTGATTTGTTTCATTGCTTTATTATCTAGTTTGTTCTGGGAGGCTAGATCCTAAGGTTTTGTGCAAGGCCCCCAACACTTGTGCCTTCAGAAATTGTCCAAAATGATATATTAACGTTGCTCACACTATCCATCATGGCTGCTGACTTTAGAGCCTTCATTGAAATTGTGTTCCAAAACAACGAAAACATAGCATACATATAAATTGAAAACTGTTAGAACAGAGACATTTCATCAAACACATGTTGTGCACACCTTAAACATTCACAACAAATGATGAATGGCATGACTATTCTATGTTTACATCCATTGTATACATGGCATACATCTATAGCAACCTAGGCCATCTAGATCATTGGTCCCATTGTTGACCAGACATAGCCAACGAACCCCCACTGATTGGAAGATCTTAATCATAAAAATATCGATGAATTTGAACCACTTGCGATTTGAGTCATGGACATATGGATAATGAGAAGAACACAAGAAAATCAAACCAATAAACCATAAAAGTGATTTTTTAGGAAAGCCCTAATCCTTTTCCCATTACAGAGTTTAGAAAATCCCTAATTCCAATATTATATCCTCTGATAATCTGCGGATTTACAGATCTAAAAATAAAAAACCTAAATATCTATTTGAGAGAAATGAGTACCTGGCCAGGGAAGAGATGAAGGGCAGGGGCTGCTGGCCACACCAGATTTGGAGATGATGCAAGTGAGGAGAAGAGAGAGAGAGAGAGAGAGAGAGAGAGAGAGAGAGAGAGAGAGAGGCGCGAGATCTAGAGATGATGCAAGTGAGTGAGTGAGAGAGAGAGAGAGAGAGAGAGAGAGAGAGAGAGAGAGAGAGAGAGAGTGCGAGTCGGTGCAAGAGGCACCTAAAGTGCCGCTATTACTTTTATTTGTTGTAGTGTAATTTGGCAAAACTATGTATGCACTACAACAAAAAGGGTCTTTGTCGGTGGGTAAAAAGCGCTGGCAAAGGCCGAAAAAATTGCCAACAAAGCCTTTTCCAGCGCTCCGTAAGTGCCAACAAAGGGGTGTGTACACAAATCATTTGTCGGCGCTAATCACCCTTTACCGGCTTTTTTGACCGCTGTAATTTAACAGTTTGTTGCCGGCACCCATTCTCCTTTTTGCCGGTGTATTATGCTGCCCACCTGTAATAACTAGGGAAGTGCCAACAAAACTTATAAAAAAAAAAAAAAAATTTTAAAAAAAAAAAAAAAAAAAGCGCCAGCAAAAGTCTGTCAAAGCGCCAGTAAAAATATTTCAAAGCATGGTTTTAGCGACGGAAAAACGTCCATAAAAATATATGCAAGCGCCAACAAAGGTCTTACAAAGATATGAAAGGCGAGCATGGCTTTTAGGCCAGTAATTTTAATTTTTAAATTCAATTGCAACCTTTATTTTTATAATATTTAAAACCTAAAAAATGTTGATTACATATTCTCAAAAGCATCTCATTCTCTAAGGCACGAATTTGACATATAAACAACTTGTACATGACTAACCAAATCTAAGATTCCAGTCCAATAGCTAAAATGGATCAGAAGACAGTGAGAGAGAGAGAGAGAGAGAGAGAGAGAGAGAGAGCAAAATATAGTCGTGTTTCTTTCACTGTGTACATGCCTGACAAACATCCTGTATCATTAGCTCCCACGATTTGATTAATTAAAAAACCAAGCATTACGAGTGTCATTAACAATGCTCAATTCTCCAAAAAATGGAAGTAGTCCATAGCAATTGAGTAAAAATCATCAAACAAAGATCCAAAATTGAGTTTCATAAAACGTTTAATACATTGACTTAATATCACCAAAAAAAAATAAAAATTTCTATTGCAATGTATTATATCCTGTCATTAAAGGATTTGTCGCAGGATAGAAAAGAGACATCTACTGGTGATTACAAAATAGGCCATATTTAGAACATCACCACCAGCACAGAACGCACTTCCTTTCCCCTGCAACAATTTGAAACAGAACAATTAAAAACATGTCAGTTAAAATTTTAGCAAAGAGAAAAAAGAAAAGAATTTCTAGTCATTTTCCTGACTTGACATTATGATATTAATGGTATGTGATGAAGAATTTAACCATAAAAAATGAAACTATTCATCAACATGCCCCGATAACAACAAGAACAACGACCGCTATAAAAAATGTTAACAATTGTTTTGTGGAATCGATGGTTCTTTGCCATCCAAATAACACGAGCTCACATCATGACCAGTCACAGGTTGAGAACTTTGTTTTTGGTTGGCGTCCCGAGCATGGAAACATGAAATCCTCCATACATGGGTTATACCCTAATGACTTGAGCAATATTAAACCCAACTTCCAAGTATAAAGAAGAACAGAAAATGAAATCCATTCTTCTTCTTCACTCAGTCAAAGAGAAAACTCAACAGGCAGGAATTCATTAAAAATTACAGTTCATGTACTTAAACTATGAAATGACAAAAACTAAGAAGGGGACATACCTTAATATGTTGCTATTTTGAACTCCATTTGAGGGGATTCGGATAATCAAACCAATTAAAAAGATCAGGCTGATGACTTCAACTAAAAACAAAAAACAAAAATTCTTTCATAAAAACAAAGATTCTAAGTTCATATAAACTACCTAGCTTTTTAAGAAAGGATTTCTAACCTGTCCTTGTAGTCAACACATAAAACTGTTTTGTAGTTCACATAAGTTTGTTCTTTAAATCATCACAAATAATTGTCACGTGAATGACCCTATCCGTAGAACAGTTACCATTAGCTATCAAACTCTTTAGCTGCCCACTTGCCTAATCATTTCTTATTGAACATTTTGGAGCTCCGTTATGAGCATCATTTCTTTGATTCCAGCCATTAACCTCCAATTCATTCCCCCTTAGGATTTCATAAGCAGTCCTCGCGATGACTGCAATTAACCATCATCGCAAAGTATTTCAGTCAGTTGTATGCTTGCATTACATCTTTCTCTTCAAATGTGCGCCTTACACACTGCAATGCCACCAAGACAATCAACAAAACTAAATGAGAGCTGACATTTGGTGCAGTTAAAACTTTATGGATTTCTGTTTTTGTGATATTCAAATATATATTCATGAGAAATGAAAGTGCATGCATGCATTCATACAGGTACTGCTATGACCTTGACTTGGTAGGAGCTTACCATGAGGTTGAGCTGTGTGGGCCCACTGGGATGTGTCAGACATCCACCTCCATCAATCACATGCACCCTTTAATGGTGAGCCATGGTACGAAAAATCAAGCTAATCCATGACTTAGTTGGGCCACACTACAAACAGCAAATTTGAAGAGAAAGATGTAATGCAAGCATACAACTGACTGAGGGTTGTATGCCCACCCATTGAAATCTTCTTGATTGTTTATAGGGTCCATTGAGATGTGGTTCACATATCTTGCCCATCCATTGCATCTGTCCTACTTGGATGAGTGGTCACACCAAATTTAAGGCTATTCTAAAACTCAGGTTTGCCCCATTAAGTGCTTTTAATGTTTTAGTCATGATTTCACATGGTACCGGCTACTCGAGCTCCAGATACAACTGATTTTTTTAGGTATCCCATAACCTAGAGGGGACCCACTAAATACACGTTGTGGATGTTTGACACACGCACACACGTGCTCTTGCATGCACAACCCCTTAGCTGAGGCTGTCAATGGGCCGGGCTGGCCCGTTGGGTTTTCAGGCCTCTTGGTCTGGACTATTAGGCCTGAGGGTTGTTCTCAAGTTTAAAACTTAAAGCCCATTTCACAATTGGGCTGGTTGTGGACCGCATACGTAGCATGGAGTCCAGCCTGAATCCAGCTCGGCCCATTGGAGTTTGCAACAGTTATCATATGTAAAATTCCGATCGCTTTTTAATCCACCACCCATCTCCCTGATCTCTCTCCCTCCAAAACCCTATCCTCCCACTAGACGAAGCTTAGAATCTAAGAAACCAAATAAATCTCCATTCCTTGGATTAGTTTGATATGATGGCCTTGGTGTTCTCTTGGGAGCTACTCAACAAGATCATCCTCTGCCAATATATTAGCCCACAAAAGAGAGAATGCTATAAATGCTTAAATCAACCACCCATTTACCAAGAAAGGTTACTGTCATACTGTAGACACTAAAAATCAAGGTGGCTGTATTGAAATTAAAAATAAATAAATAAATATTAAAATTTAAAAAAAAAACAATTTAAAAAAAATTAAAAATTTTTTTTAAAAAATAAAATAAAATTTAAAATTTAAAAATTTTTAAAAATTTAAAAAAAAAAAAAAAATTAAATTAAATTTTAAAAAATTTTAAAAAAATTAAAAAGGCAAAGACTTATAAAGACACCTTACAAAACCAAGTTATTATGTCACCAATATTAACGGCATGAAAATGTTCCACATGATTCATGGACATTAGGTATATTGTTTTCACCAGGTGCAAAGCAATATAGACACATCAAATATTTGAAGCATAAACATTTCCAATGCAGGATTGTAATAGAAGAGAACAAGGCATATATCGTTAGCTCTTTCAGCAAATAAGAATGGGAGACAAAAAATAATTATGATACCCACAACAATTATTAAATGAAATTAAAGGGGTGTTGCATGGGTATGCAGTCTCTTTTAATCTTGTCCCCAGGCAAAAGCAGGTGTTGCTCACGATCCTGTGCATGTTAAAGGCACTTGTCCATTGTCATAATGGACTATCATTTCTTTGCTTGCTTAAATGAAATGCATTGCTAATCAAAACAAATGTTTTAGAGACTTAAGCATTCAAAAATAAAATATATAAACAGATTTTATTTTTTTTTAAGATCCTCGCCATGGTAGTTGGTGATGATGCAGCACAGACACCTTCACGCTTGAGGGTAAGTTCATCTACTCCAGATGCCACCACCTAAACAAAATTCAGAAGTACAGATATTCACTTTCAGAGTCCTAATTTCCTTGGACCTTCATCAAACTATGCTATAAAAAATGCTCCTAAAAAAACTTTAAAAAATTTTATTGGTACTTGTATTAGTTTCACAGTTGCTTGAAACCTCACCGAAGAATCTCAAAGTGGTTTTGAAATCTCAATGATCAGTTCAGGATATGTTACATCATTGATAGATGGAAGGTCATTGGCTGCTAGAACCACCTGCAACAAACCAAGATTTCAGCAAGCTTATCAACAGTGTCATGAACTTCATGACATGGGCAAATTTATATCTGCACACTAACCTCAAAATGATATTTTTATATATTAATTTTAAAAACTGAAAAAGAGAGAGAGAGAGAGAGAGAGAAAGAGAGAGAGAGAGAGAGAGAGAGAGAGAGAGAGAGAGAGAGAGAGAGAGAGGGAAAGAAAAAAAGAAAGAGTAGATGCTATATCAATGTACACATTGTCCATTTGATATAAGGCATACAGCTTTGATAGTCCCACATGCAGATGTATGAGCCAAACTGGCATATGCCTAGGATGTCTGAGCACGCATCAAGTACGGCTAAGAAACTGCTGAAATGACAAGTAAAGATCTTTGTTGTTTGTACCCAAAATCTACAACAAAACTGCCCTTTTTAGGATAGTCAGGACCATTAATCTCATGGGCCGCGGCCACGTGAATGCACTATGGCTAAAAATCAAGGGATTATAATACCTTAACATTTGCACAAGCAGCTTGCAAACAGACAGTTAAAGTAAAATGGGGAAAAGAAGAGGAAGAAAGGAGCAACAGTCCTGTTTCAATTGATGAAAAACTAAACAATTGGATGACCTAGATCACGATTATTTTTTGCCAGACTGATGCCATGCAAATTTCTTGTAAAATTACAATATAGTGAAGCGTTAGATTTTCAAAATGTCAAAGCCATAAGGATCACAATCTACCAAGTAATAGGCAGGTAGGCACAATTTTTCACTGAGAAGCCACAAAAACCTGATAGGAAAATGTGTGTTTGTAACAGATCATAAAACAGATATTACAAGCTAAAATTTTCAAATCAATTAGTTCAGAAGAAACATTGTTCGATCCTGACTAATGGACAAGTGCATCACCTGCACATGAAGTCGTTCACCCCAAGGAGTAATTGTATTTTTAATAGTCATTTATGCCAAATACATAAAAAGTAGAGTCCTTTTCTTCTCATTAAGGAATGATGAGGGTGCAGATGTTGCACACAAAAATGAATGATATCTCCAGATGGATCACCCCTCTCATGAATATGATACATAAATTCTTAAGAATGAACTATTTTAAATTACGTGCCTTCATCATCAAGTTTCAAGCTATTTTTGACATGATCAAAATCCATGAGGACCTTGCTATCAAGAGCATTTGGGTTCTACAAGGGCAATGATCATAACAGATAAAATTGTGAGCATGATGTTTATGAAGATCGATATCAATAGATAGTAAAGGCTACATGCTAATTCACCCAAGTACCTGGGTTGTTTTCAGGTCCTCTTTGGTGAAAGCTTCATCTGTGAGGAGCTCTTTCCAATTTTTGGTCTTCAGGTTCAACTCTTTAATTGCCCGCAAAACAAAAATGGGCCAAAATTCGATGATGTGGAAGCCAAGTTATGTAAGGAAACTTCTTACAAAATGATATTTGGAACAACAATCAAGAATAACAACAAACCTTGTAACAAAACACGTTCCCTGTAGTTTAGTTTTGACAGCAATTATGTGGGCAAATTCAGTAGTAAAGACTATTCAAAATAGGGCAATGACATTTTCCTACAGTGGTAATCAAGAACAGATTTAGTGAACGCTATTGAGTAATTCATGGACATCTAGAAAAAAAAAAAAAAAGAGAGAGAGAAGAAGAAGAGAGAAATGGTCTAGCTGAATCTTGGATCTTCTTCAAATTATTGCACAATCGGCAAATAAGCTGATGCACTTTTCTTAAGAAACTGAATCAGATTATTCTGCTTCTTCGTACATAGAATGCAGTGCCAATCCTTTGGATTTTTATTTCAGCTGCATATTCAGGAAGGAATAAGCATAAAATGAGTTTGTGCAAAGGATCTGATTGTGACACACTATTCAATAGAAGCTTTTCTTTTTTCGTTTTTTGTTTTTATTTTTTAAGAAAATGGAACACTTTTCTACCATGGCATTGCCAAAAGTAGAAAAAGATGTCTCAATCAAAATGGTGGGTGTAAATAGAGGCTCCATTGATGGAATCATTGATATTTCTGTTGTTTCTGTCCTTGCACTATCTTATAAAATCTCGCCATTTTCTTTTCAACTCAAATCTCATCACTTGCACTGTCAATTATTCCGCCATTCAAAACAAAAGAACATGAAATTTCCACAGAAAACTTAAAAGTGATGGAAGGCTAACATGTTCTAGCAAATAGATGAGCTTCTTCTTTTTTTTTTTCAATTGTTCCTGCTAAATTGTTATATCTATGCAATATCATTTGATTCTATGTTGATTTGGATGCAAATTGTTATGGTCTTTATGCTGCTATCAATCTTGTTTGAGTGTCTCTCAATCAAGTGATTTGGATGCAGATTATTATGGGGCTTTGTTCACTTTATATTTCTAGTCACTTAGCATAAAATGTTGCAACTAGCTGGGATGGAGCATGTGCTGCATAAAATGTTGCAACTAGCTGGAATGGAGCATGTGCATTGAATGGCACAAAGAAGCCCCATAAAAAAGAAAGAAACAAATACAATGCTCGCACCAATCTCTGCCATCTTTACTCCAACCTCTGGCTCTGGGCCCATGGTTCAGTGAATCAACCATTTGTCAGTTGAGCCCCACAGTGGTTGGACCATGAACCAAATATCTACTTAACAGTACTAACCTTTAAATTTGATGCTCAAAATTTTAAGGTTGGGAAGAGAAACAGAGCTGTCCGCGTTAACTGAAAAAGAGGACAACATTGGTAGCTAGGACCTTCCAATTTGAGAAATATTTGGGACAGTCATTTAATGGGCCCCACGAATACTAACTAAAAAAACTTAATCATCATGTGCATATATTTGGATCAATAAGGAAATTGAAATGATAGGAGAAGTCACACTATGACCAAAGTTGTATGACAGATGTGGCAACTGGAATTGATTGCATAAACCTAAAAGTCAGACACTGGTATGGGATTTTTCATTGCTTTTAGCCCCATAGAGGTGCAGATAAGATTTTCAGTTAAAATGCAGTTTCATAATGCTTTCTATCTTTTATTATATATGGTTTGGGAAAAGAATGGATGCATGGATCTATCTCATTATTTTTATACTTCGTCATTTCAACCTTGATTTCTCATGCGTTTGATTATATATGGTTTGGCAAATCATCCCCTCTAACATTAGCTATACCCCTCTAATTAAATACATAGCAGATTAATGCCCCAAATTTTTTTCTAAAAAAATGAGGTTTTCATGACAAATTCCCTTGAATTAATGAAAAAAAAAAAAAAAGAGCAAAATCTACACATACCACTCATTGCACATCCAAAATCGTTGTGCTTTGATCAATGTGTCATTTCGCTGCAATTGAACATGATGGGAACTTGACAACAAAGGTTTTCTCAAAGCATTTAAATCAATTTTAAAGTCCCTGCAGATCATAGAATTGCACTCTGCATAAGATAAACCTAATAAAATTGGCTTTGAAGTTTAAATATATAAATAAATAAATAAAAACACACATTTCACTGAATTGAACAAAATATTCAACATCTATACTACCCAATTCTGATAGACTCAACTTTTTAAAGAATTCTAGCAAATCAAAGAAATCCATTTCAACAAAACAAACAAAAAGAATAAATCGATATTCCCAATAAAATTACTTATTTTCAATTTGAATGGAAATGAAAATATTAGTGAAAATAAAAACATCAACAACTCATTTTTTTTAGGAAAGCTATCTAATGTCTACTCATTGAATATGACTAATTTTATGTTGCCTAGAGATGTTTGACCTCTCATGATAAGAGAGAGAGACATTATCATCACAGAACTAATGCTCTTGACTAACAAGATAATATTCAAAAACCATAAAACAGTGACAAGAGTGTCTTCCTCATAAGGTCATACTCCTCTCTCTCTCTCTCTCTTTCCCACGAGCATAGGACACAACTACCGTATAATACCCAAACTTTTTTATACCAGAATATTGAAAGTTCTCGAGTGTTACCATGAAATTTAACTTAATATGTACATGTGTACAGTACCAATCTAGCTATCATAACCTTACACCTATTCTTCAACATGAATCTGACCATTGATAATGATCTTTGTCCATAGATCAAGTCATCTGACCATTGATTTTAAGACAAGATCATCATATGTCCAAGTATTCCCACTTGTCCATCATAACTAACCGTTCAGCCAACCATCCATCGATAGATAAAGATATTTGACCATCTACTTTAAGTTTCGACCACCCAATCACAGTAAACTAACTAGTTAATATCTGCATCCGCTCGTATACATGTCAAATTAAAATGTTGATCCATTCATCTTACTCGCCACTTATGAATATGCTTAACCCACCATCAAAACTACAATCTGAGAAACTTACACATGTGAACAAGTCACTTGAATCTAACGGTATACTTGTTCTACCTCTAGATGACTCTAAAAATCCACTTGTGGTTATCCGTTTACAAAACTAACTGTACACCCACTTACATACATGATCAGAGTACCAACCATCAAGTTTTTCTATTTTTAACATATCATCTGACCATTCATTATGTTGGTTGCCATATGTACATTCTCTTAATTAATTTGGTGAATAATTCTTTATTTATAATGATTTAGATATAAGTTCTTTTGTAAGAAGTACTTAGAAACGTGCCTATAACTATGTAGAACCATTAAATTTCTCAACACACTTATATCAGCAATAATTATGAAAATGCCATTAACCTAGATCATATCGTTCTCATGATCTATTTGATGTGAAATTTTATACCATGCCTATGTATCATAAATTAACGATACATGTCAAATTTCAGCCCTTAAATCATTGTAAAAATGACCCAATTAATAAATCAGCCCCTTAACCGTTAATTTTGGTGTCCATCGAGTGAAGAAGCCTCGTGGGTAGTCATAGTAGGATATTTCCTTTCATATGAACGTCTTGGATTTTCCATAATATGGACCAAGTGTGAAATATGAGGACCCAACTTTGATAGGCTTTTCCTTAGGCGTGAGGTTATCCTTTTGATGCTTACAAGTCCTTATAAATCTAAGATCCTTACTCTTGCTCCAGTGGTAGACTCTTTGGAGTTTCAACACCTGGTCGAGGGTTCGAGTATCCATAGGTGGTGAAATCTCACTACGGCATGAGTGTGTGGGGGTGTATAAAAAAAAAAAAAAAAAGTCCTTATAAATCTAGATCTTTCGATTTATCCACTTCTTGTCGTCCATCGTAACTCAAATTTGGACCACACTTTGGTCTCATATGACTATGAGGTTATACAAATTTTAGACTTTGATTTATGATCTTAAACCATTGAATGTTGAAGTCAATTTTTTTATTTTGGTACCAAATGTGAAATTTTAGATTTAGGCTTTTTCCACAATCGATCAATAACCAAATTTTGTATAACCGTTTGCCTATCCTGACTACATATTTCTCCCAAAATTGGGCCCTAATCATTAAGTGTGAACCGTTAATAGAGATCAAGTTCATTTTGGCACCCGTTAAGAAAATTTTTAAGATAGACCAATCTAAATTTTGGATCACCAAGAAAATCATATACCCCATCTCTATTCGACGACCCCAATACACTAGATTAATTAGATTTAAAGAAAGATCGCAAAAAAAGAGTCATATTGGAGAAACTCAATCCAAGTGGGATGTGAAACACACCACTCTCACACCTCACTCCTTTTATAAAGGGGGTGTGTGTGCCCTTTTCTATTCATACGTCAGTACTCCCAACATCCAAGGAGGAGAGAGAGAGAGAGAGAGAGAGAGAGAGAGAGAGAGAGAAGGAGAAGCCTAGACGCCCTCTTCCTTCTCCATACGTATGGTGTCTCCATCTTGCTCAAGAGATGTCATGATTCATGTGAAAACATTTTATGTAGAAGATTTCTTACATGGATATCTACCTGCGATTTATATCTAGGGATAAGGTGAGGGATTCCTTTAAGCTTACACTAATTTGAGTTTATATAATTTATCTCGTTTTTGCATACTTTCTTATTACTCTGTTTTTTTTTCCATGCAATTGATTGGTTTACCATTATCAATTATTTATCATTTTGAAAATTATGGTTAAGGTAGGGATTTTAATTATGTGTGGTTTTTATGAATTTATGTGGGGTGATGGATACAAGCATTGCCCTTTGCCAATTTTGAGAGCGACACATGCTTCCACTCTATATTGAGTTGGCCTTTTGCTCATTTTCCCTTATTCTTGTTGAGTTAGCTTATTGTTACTCTTTTCTTTTATTAAGATAGCTTAATACTACTCTTCTCCTTTATTAAGTTAGCCTTACGCTACCTCCCTTTTTGGCTTGAGTATTGTCATGTAATTTCAAAACCCTCATGGTGTAACTTATTTCTCTATTAATGCAAGTGATGTATTATATGCCTCATATATAATGGTTCATAGATATTATCGTGAATGTAATGCGTTTCAGATAGCATCCCTCTTGGTCGACACGTTATCCCGTGGGTTGATGAGTAGCGTATAATCGATGTAACTAAATCGTCATGCGTGTTATATCACTTCTCGGGATTGGATGTTGCAAATAGTTGCTCTATGAACATATCGTGTCACGTAACTCCCACAATCGCGTTGTTATGTCGCCTTTAAATATTCGCATAAATTCACGTTAATGTTGGACATGTTGGCGAATCTCCATAGTGTGAGAATGCGGGGCGAGCCAGATTTTCTATGAATTATATTCTACATTGTGATGATTATTACGTATGATGGATCGCACACACTTTATTAGGCATACAATATATATATGTATATATATATGTGTGTGTGTGTGTGTGTGTGTGTGTGTATGATACATACATACAGACATACATATATATATATATATATATATATATATATATATATATATATATATATATATAGGTTGCGCATACTAATACCACTCGTAGTGGTGGAGTACGAGACGTATTAGAACCCTCACATTATTCTTATGAATCTCTTGAATTATTGTTAATTTTCAAAGATAACCATCACTATGTGTAGGGCATCGATCCTCTCCAACCATACGGATATTGCATGTGAATTACAGGTTGATGATATGACCGATAATCATTCTATTAAAGATTCTTTCAAAAAGAAAGAAGAAGGATAACATGAATTATTTTATTTATTTTCCACTGCAAACTTTGATGATATAATAAGCTCCCATTGAGAGGTCATTAAAGAATTATTTGTACGTTTTTTATTCTAATGAAATAATAAATACAGTCGACTTTATTCTTATGAATGGTTACCTCTATAGCTCAACTGTCAGACTGAGTGGAGATACCTCGTTTCAACACTTGAGGTCTTGGTATTGATCCCTAGCGGGGGTGGCTAAATGGAGTGTGTGTACTGACATGGGTGTGTACTAACAAGCTAACCCAAAAAAAAAAAAACAAGGTGCAATTTTGAAACATCTAATTTTTACATTAACACAGAATTCTCGGGCACGAGTATATACTCGGGCCGTGAAAATTCGATATGTTACATACTGTCTCTAAAAGGTGAGGTTGTGTTCTATTAGAGAATCTTTGTTGGGGGATGAGTTGTCCTCACTTTAAGTAACTAATGTAAAGAGATTACGATAGGCTGCCCAGGAGGTTCTTTTTCCTCTCCAGGGGCAGCCTGAAATGTCTCTGTCCTATCAAATTTCTTCAGCAAAAAGAAAAAAAAAAAAAAAAAAAAGAGGAGAGAGAGAGAGAGAGAGAGAGAGAGAGAGAGAGAGAGAGAGTTCAATAAAAAGAAAAAGAAAAAAAGAAGCTCCATAGATTTGGAGTAATTATCCCCTTGAAGAAGGCAGTGATCAACCTCATCAAAAAATAAAATCAAAAAATAATGGATTTCTAACTACTTTTAACTTAACGGATTAGGGTTTTCTCAAAAAAAATAAAATAAAATAAAATAAAAAAAAAAAAAAAAAAAAAAAAAAAAAACTCATCAAAAAATAAAATAAAATAAAATCATCAAGCATTCTCTCACTAATTCAAATACAAAGACCACTTCATTCTCCAGTGTCTTCTTAGGAACTATAAGATGATTCCACGACTATCAAGACCAACCTGACCACTCCCCATATTCTCATAACTTCTACCCTTTCCCTTTAGGAGGAAGCTAATTAACTACCTCCCTCATCTCCCAAGTCCATATCATATCATGAGGTTCAACGGACATCTCTTTACCTAGCTTGAAGTAGAGGTCAAGGATTCACTTATAGAGATGGCTTTTAAGGAATGATTGTGCCTGTGCCATTTTATCTACACGAAGACCCCAAGACCATGATGTACAGGCCACATTGTCAGATTTATGGATCCACCAATCAAAACAATGCTAGCCGCCTTCACCATTATAACTCTTTTATTTGGATAAACACTCTACAAGCTCTCACCTCAATAATCATTTGGTCAATAGGCCCTTGTGCATTCCTAAAGACAAATTTCTCTAAATGATTGTCTCATCAATTATTATTAGTAGCCCTTCATATATTTCAACTTTTTTTTTCTTATACTACACCCGTCTCCTATCAAACTTCTACTTCTTCTTCTTCATCTTTCAACCCCTCTATGCCAAACTTCAACAAACCAGAACCTCAATTTGAGCCTATATGGATAGTATAAGCCATGCCTAAGGCTTGGTGGCATTACAACAAGTGTGATATTTCCCAGCACTCACAAGCGCCGTTAACCGAAAAGCGCTGCTAAATCAGCTAGTGGCGCTTGAAAAATGGGTATGTGAGAAAAGGCAGCGCTAGTAAAGATTAGCAGCGCTTGTTCGAGCGCCGCTAAATCCCTTTTCAATGCAAATAAGCTTCGGAAATACCTTCCAAGCGCCGGGAATTTAATATCTATACGAAAAAGTGTCGTAAGATTTCTAACAAGCGCCGGTAAAGATCTTTGTATGGATTTGATAGGCCCTGGCATGCTAGTAATTCAATCGAAACCTGAATTTTTTAAATATTTGAAACATAAAAATAAAAAAATTTAAAATTAAAAATAAAATAAAATAAAATAAATTATTTCATCAGCTAAAGCGATAAAGAATAAAACAAGACAACAATCACAATAACACACAAAGGAGACACAAAGTGAATTATGCTATGTGAAAACAGAAGATGAATTATGCTTTCATGTTTCTCAAAAAGGAGACACAAAGTGACACCAACACGCAAGCATTACTAGACACACCCTCGAATATGCAGTTACCTGCTCACATTTGCTTGAGATTTGATTTCAGCCATTCCCCTATCACTTCCACATTGGACCTGCTTTCCCCCAAGCCACTGCAATGTATCCTTGCTCGTGTGGGTAATCTACAGGTTGGATTTCATGAGACTGAAAACTTACCATACAATCACAGGTTGGAATTTTGTGCCTGCCAGTAATTTCAACTGTAACTAGTCTGATAAATAAAAAGCACTGAGATAACATTTATTTCTCAACTCCAAAACAATCATCACCCATACAAGGTGGACATGAATACATGAGAAAGAAGATTAGGATGGTGGACACTTGATTAAAAGGTCAAATTCAAGCAACTTGGCAAGTGCCATGCTTTTGTCATGCATTGGTACTATTTAGATAACAAACCAGAAGCTGTGGCATGAACTACAAGCAACAACTACAAGTGAAGAAAAAGTAAAGTCTATGTTGTTTTTCACTTGGGAACTCTATAACCCTATATTCTAAAAAATGGTATCAATGGACGAATACAACCCCTCTCTAAGAAGAACCACCAAAGAAGACTTTTTTTCCTCTAACGACAACAATAATGTATGCCATGTTATAGGAAATCTACACCTTTTATTAAGTTGGGCTACCCCCAAAATCTACCATATTAATTAAGGGCTAATAGTTTGTGTGACTATTGAGCAATGATATTTGCTGTTGAGGGGCATTCAGCCATGATAACGTACCCATCTCTGAAGTTATCCATCCCTTGGGCTAATAGCTGCCAGAAGAGCCCACCACCACACGGGCCACCCTTTCTTGTTGAGGCGTAGACGGTATTATATACAGTCCCCAAGAAGTTGTCCCTTACGCTTGTCGTATAACCTGGTATCCAAGATGACTTGCCAAATTCTGTAAAGAGGATTGGTTTTCTTAGGACCATATTCGCATCTTGGAGGTGGGCTTGTATCCAGCTTTGAAGGAAAGCAGATTGGGCCTGCTCATTCGAATTTGGTATCCTGTGAGTGAACAATCAAATAAGAAAAATAGGATACCATGAGTAGAATGCTAGTATGAGTTTGAACAATCTTGATGGAAAAGGTCAATAAATGTATAGTTAAGATAGACCCATTCACTAGTGGTTGCTCACAAGTGAGTCTCAAGGCTTCATATTAAGTAGTTGCTCACAAGTGAGCCTCACGGATTCATATTAAGTAGAATATACATTACCATTGATCTGGGTAGGCATGAATCGTCGCGAAGTCGATTCCTAGAATCTGGTTATTCGAGATGAAATCCGTTCCAATTTGGTAACCAGGATTAAATTGATTCCTGTCGGGCATCGATTCGCCATAGAACCTTCAATCCCCACCTCCAATAGATGATTACTATCCATGGATATTTAACATAAGCTGTCATTTCTTTGATCTATTCCTGAAAGATTAGCATACAAAATTACCAATAGCGAAGCGCAAATGGAGTTTTGTAAGCTCACTTGCCTATAAATCCTATTTCATGCACACAGTCTCATGGCACAAGTGTGCGAGATGCAAGCCATCTCTTTTACCTGACCCAAAAAAGGCTCGTCCACTTATCATGAAAAGAAAGTAAGATGATAGGAGAAGAAACATACTTGTTGAGTCCGAAGAAGAAGACATAATAAAGTCCCCAAGAGGACTAAATGTAGTTGAATACATAGGCCCAGCATGACTCTAAAACAATGTATAAGATCTTTTCCCATCCTCCGAACCTAGCAATTGCTCGCTAGGAACAGATTCATTTTCTCCCTGCACATTAACTGAAACCAACACCATTTAACACACATTACACAACCTCCTTAGCAGAACCATCTTAGCAATATTAATACATACATACAGAGAGACAGACATAAATGTAAAGAGGCTTGCTAGCCCCATAAACGCAGAAAACATTATGCACCAATTATCACTAGAGAAGGAACCATATCAGAACTAAAAAGAGAAAGAAACAGGATGAACTACAGACAATAGTAAAGAAAGTTGTGACCTTAAGTCTTCAAATCGTTTGCATACAGTGCCCAAATCTACAGAGTTCAGAACTTTGGTTAAGAAGCTGAAAGTATTGGTGGAGTTAAAAAAGGACTTAAGATCCATTTACCCAGGCTTCCTCTGCTATTGACTTTGCGACGCTTAAGTCCTTCTACTCAAAACCTAAGAATCAAAATATTTGCTGAAGGAGAAAGATAAGCATAAGAACAAAAGAGATTCAAAGAATTTAGAAACATAGTTGGAAAAATAAGATGTTTCACATGTCAAACATTACATTTCACATGGGACAATTGTTATTTTCATCCTGTTCTAAAATGGCTCCTCATTCAAATGGTCCAATCTAACCCATAGGCAAAGTAATATTGGTCTGGCAAGCTCGAAGACAGTCAGAAGTGAACATTCATGGTCAGCTTTCTACCAAAATATTATAATCATCATCATCATCATTGAAGTACAGAACCAATTCGGTTGTATAGTATTTTCCACGGATTTTATTTTACATGATCTCAATAATCTCTTCGTGATCTGTGTTTAAACCACCTCTACTTCTAGCATGTTCTAGAATTAAATGAATTTAGAAATCAACTGTCTTCAATTGTTCCAATATGATAAAGACATGGGGAATCTCATGAACAAGAGTTTATCAAGTTCTGACCCTCAGATTCTGTTTTAACTCATTTGATTGTCAATAGAGTGTATAGCTTAAACTAAGTTTTTCAAGTTACAATTTTGGAAGTCTGAAAACTTTTTCAATGTTATGGTTCCCTTGTTAAAACTCAAGTATGGTTTCCAAAACTCATGCAAAATGAGTTGCATGAGCTTCAATTGATGGTGTGAGGCTTCCGTTTGTGTAACTGTGTAACACATGCATGTTTCAATTTCTGTTTTGTACTTGGGCACATATCTTGTTTGTCTATGATTCTTGACACATTAAATGCCTTTGATAAAAAATTGAATAGACTTGTTTCATTGGGCCTTCTACCTAAACATGTTTACTGACCATCTTTATCAAAATCAAGGGTGGATATATCTCCCAACTGGTAGGGTTGTTTTTACAAAGTAGGCAGAGCCTATAATGCCATTGAAAGATCCCACATCTGATATGGCTATAATGGCCAGGTAGATGTAAAATACATACAAATATACATGGTGTGCAATGATATACATTTCGTTATATAACTTAGCTTCATAAAACAAATACATACCGTTAGGTGGCCAACTCTTGATTTTGTTCCTCGAGAGAAGGTCCTCTTTAGCCCAAGCCTGCAAAAAAAAAAGAAAAAAAAAAGGATGGGTACAAGAAAGGAACAAATTAATTATTTAAAAACAGAAATAAGCATATTCAGACAAAAGAAATACAAACATTCCTTTGACCAAGATACCTTGACACAGCTTCCATTAATTCTGCTTTTGACAGAGAATTGCTGCCACTTCTTAATATTTCTTTCAAAATAAATGCTTGGACACTACTACGGTGTATTTTGAACATGAATTCCCAATAGACTACTTGATGAGGACATCGTGCACACGCATGGCCATACACCACCACCCTTACGCACGTACGTACGCAGAATGAGGATCTCATCATCGATCTGGCTCGATAACGACATCCAAGGAGGGCCTCCTAGCTAAAAGACAAGTTTTGGTTCAGAAAAGTGGGCCCGATAGTCAAGAAAAGCCCATCATGGGATCTCATGATCGTGGCCCACTCGTCGGATTGATTTCATTTTTTAGGTTTTTCTTATTGTTATTATTTAGAACATTGTGAACGCTTTAGATTTCTGTATTTAGTTTTTATTTTAGTTTACTTCATCGCCAAGTAATAGGTTGCGCACATGTTGCGAGTTTTTGGGGTATATGGTTTTCCCTATAAATAGGCACCCCTTGTAGTTTTTTTATTCATTCAAGTTTAATAAAAATTCATGCTTTATTTTTCTGCTCTCTTCGTGAATTGTGAAAGAATTCAAAAGTGGGTACGAAGCCCTCCCTTTTCGAAGGGCTAATTACTATGGTGCAAAGTCATATCGACCCCGATTCATCCCCATCCTCTATCATCTTTTTTCTTCTATCTTCTATCACCATCCATACTTCACATTCGTCCTTAGTTGCATCAGTTTCCTTTCATTACAGCAGATTCTCAGATTTCGGCCGGCAGGGGGACTGAAACTTCGACGGAGCACCACGCTCAGATCAGAGCTCGGATCGACGTCAAAATCGAGAATTTTGCAGCTCAGGCCTGGCCGACAAAGGCCTAGGAATCATTTTCCAGATTCTCTCCCCCCTCACACATGCGACCAGCCTCAGGCGCACGTGGGCACGCACCTGGCCCGCTGTCCACACACCAAGAGCATCTAGGGTTCAGGTTTTTCCTCTTATATATATATATATATATATATATATATATATATATATATATATATATATATATATATAATCCTATACCTAGATTACATTATTCCTCACTGATATACCCTTTTACTCACCCTAGGGTTCCTTGAATTGAGATTAGGGAATCCCTTAGATTAGGGACTACTTTTATACATGAGTAGTTGATTTTATTTCTCTTTGACACCGTTTGGCTTATAATTTTTATTAGTCTAGCCCTAGTCTGTGTCAGCTTGGACCCGCATAGATTCCCCTTCTTAATTGAATGTTTGGATTTTCATATGGGATGTGGAATTTGTGTGATTGTTTCTGAATTGGTAGGATTTAAGCTTGAAATCTTGCATGTCATATTTAATTTTTCATGTCCTGCATCAAATTTAGTATCAAAGCCTAGGGTTCTTGTAGGGAAATTCACCACATATTTAGGGTTTAGTTTATTTGAGTCCGTCATGCATTCTGTCCATCATATATAGCTGAATTTTAGTAACAGTGTGTAATCGCCTTCATATAGAGTCTCATAGGGTCATTTAGTTTTTTTTAGATGCATATAGTTGCCATAACAGTCCTTAGGTTGAGTTAGCCTGTGTATGCCCACACGCATGGGTCGCGGTTTTGGTTTGCACCCTACTCTAAACATGGAGCAACTACAAGAATCAATGGCCAAGTTAACCCAGCAGTTTGACTCTATGTCTAAGTACTTGGAACAATGCATAAATCAACGCCTTAATCAATTTGATGATCGCGTTACTCAAATAGAGGCCTCCCTCAGGGAAAATCCCACTATTGGGGAAGATGCCCATTCTCAAGCCGGTGGTCAAGAGATTAGACCAAGGAATGGAGGCGACCAAGGAGTTGGTCATGGGCGCGCACCTGTGCACCCACCCCGTGAGGGACATCATGACCAATATGACCCAGATGTGCAACTCCTCAAGGGAGTTAGAATAAATACACCTACTTTTGATGGCCACTTAGACCCTAAAGCTTTTTTAGATTGGTTGGTGGATATGAACCACTATTTTGAGTGGTATGATATGTCGGATGCTCGACGAGTCCGATTCGCCAAGATGAAGCTTGTGGGTCAAGCAAAGAGGTTTTGGGCGATGATTAAGTAAAAGAAAGAAAGAGCGAGGGAACTCTCCATAGTTTATTGGAGCGAAATGAAAGAAACACATAAAAAAAAATTACCTCCCTTTTTCTTATCACCTGCAGTTGATTAAGGATTGGCAGTCTCTTCGACAGGGTTCCATGAGTGTTGCTTACTATATTGAGAAATTCGAAGAGTACTTGACCCACTGTGAGGTTGATGAGGACCCTGTACTCACCCTTGCTCGTTTTAAAACGGGCCTCCGTCCTGACATTAGGAGAGAATTGCTCGCCAAAGACAAGGACACTATCGAATAGTTGTACCAAGTAGTGTTAGATGTCGAGCAATACCTTAAAGCATCTGTGGGAAGGCGGTTTGACTTCGTGAATCCGGTGCTAAGGCCAACCCCTCTGGGGCTAGACCTAACACGGGATTCCAAAACAGACATTCCCCTAATGTTCAGCCCAGACCTAAGGATGATAAGGGTAAAGAGGTTGTTGGGTCTAGTTCATGTGGAAGTAGGGCCACTAGGTGTTTTAGGTGTCAGGGGTTTGATTATTTTGCTCACCAGTGCGGCACGAGAGAGGGCACCAAAGTACTCCTTATTGATGGACAAGTAGAAGTAGTGCCCCCAGAGAGTGATAGTGAGGAGGAGGAATATGAGCTAGTCGGAACCCCTAGTGATGAGGAAGAGGGAGCACAAGAGTCTGTGACCCTTGCAATTGTGCGTTGCACCTTGGCTCAAGCCAAGAACACTGATGACTGGCGTCGCAACACGATCTCCTATACTTATGTAAAATGTGGAGAAAAGAATTGTAAGATGATCGTGGATAGTGGTAGTTGTGCCAACGTGGCATCGACTAGCACTGTGAATCATTTGGGCTTGAAGCTAGAAGCCCATCCTCAACCCTATAGAGTCTCCTGGGTTGATGAGACATCCATTCTAGTCTCGCACTGCTGCCTTGTCCCTATTCAGTTCAGATCTTATAAAGACACAATTTGGTGTGATGTTGTTCCTATGGATGTAGGTCATATCATTCTGGGTAGGTCGTGGCTCTATGACAGGGATGTTACCATATTTGGTCGTTTAAATGTGTGTACATTCTGGTTTGAGGGCAAGAAGGTCAAGTTAAATCCTCTACCACCCAAGAATACAACTGAAAAGAGTTCACCACATAAAGTAGTGTGAGCGGCCTAAAAGAAGTGAAAGAGTTGAAGTCCAAGTCCAAACCGCTCCATATTTTGAATGCCAAAGACTTTGAGCGTGAAATGGAGGCGGACTCGATGATATACGCCCTTGTGGCTAGGGAGAGTGTACTAGAGACTAGTGTAGAGTTACCCACCGAAGTCATTCAGGTAGTACATGAGTTTCGTGATGTCTTTCCTGATGATTTACAGAATGAGCTTCCCCCTATGAGGGATATACAGCATGCCATTGATTTAATCCCTAGGGTAACTCTACCAAACCTCCCGCATTATAGAATGAACCCGATGGAGCACGCTGAGTTGAAGAGGTAGATTAATGAACTCCTAGAGAATAGTTTCATTCGAGAAAGCATGAGTCCGTGTGCCGTACCCGCCCTTCTTACACCTAAGAAGGATAGCACATGGAGGATGTGTGTTGATAGTAGGGCCATCAACGAAATCACAATCAAGTATCGGTTTCCCATACCGTGTCTTGATGACATACTAGATATAATGGCCAATGCTGTATGAGTACAGACGAGAAGAGGTAGGAATCTGCACCATAAATCATCGAGAAAGAATTGTGACCATCAATTTGCAGCGCTTGTGGATTGCAAAATTGCATGTATAACAGGGGATTTTTGATGCATTAGCTGTATGAACATGGGATGTGATTTGGTTGTCATAAGCGTTTTTCATGTCATTTTTACTACAAGCTTTCAGTTTGAGTGGTGAAATAATACTGGAGTTGTATTGAGTTAATGCAAATATGCATTAGACTTATATTTCTACTTGGAAGCTTTAGAGACATTTCTTCATTTTTGGTTAATTCTTATAAAAAATACAGTTAAGAGGGTAATTATTGTCTTGTTTTTGCAGATGTAAATGAAACATCCTCAAACTCCACACACAGCCCATGGCTGTGTATAGCAGAGAATATACAGCAAGACCTACACACTTCTTTATAAGAGAACTCAAGAGTCAAGACAGGGGCAAGGCCCCAAATGCAAAAAGCAAACTCTTGAGAAACAAGAATCAGCCAGATTGGATTATCCTGAACCTCTGACAAATGGCCTTTAAATGGATTGTGAAGCAGAGAGTACAACAACAGTCCACATCCAACAGAAAACATTACAACAGTTAAAAGGTCAGGATCTTCCAATCCAAGAGCTTTCTAGGCATCCCCATCCAAGAGTGCGGCCCATCGGATAAATGGCATGGATCACCGAGCTGGATCCACTGCTACCGAAAACCATTCAGTTGCAAACGCAAGTTTATTGAAAAATCAGATCAAGGGGAGAGAATTGTAGAAATCTGGAAAGCGAAACCAAAATCTAAAGTTACATTGTCGAATCTCGTCGGGAAGTCGGGATATTGGAAGAAATTTGGAGAAATAAGAGTAGAAATCAAGGTTTTTGAAATGGGTGAGTGAGTTGGAAAAGGGCAGTACCTTAAATTGAAGATGGAATAGCGTGGAATGAGATCCGGATCTGTCTTTTTACTCTCTCAGCTCACGAGAAGAGAAAGTCCTAAAAAATGTACAAGAAATCCACAGATGAAAAATGGAAAAAGAAAAAGCATCTTCTCACTTGAATTTTCTAAAACCCAAACCCTAGTTTTATATCTAGTAAATCCCCACCATAACCAGTGAAAAAACCTTGCAAAGTGTAGAAAATAGATCCAAAACCCTAGGAAACAAGAGAGTAGCAAATCTAGATACTACGGTGAGATCCCTGTTGAGGGTCAAATATTGCATATCAGACCCCAATTATTACTCGAATTTATGAGCATGACACTGTTTAACGCCTGGTTTTGACTGATTTTGTAATGCAGGGTGTACTTATGAGCGCAGTCTGAAAAGGATACTAAATGCATGGAATTAACGATTCGATGATGCCAAGGAATTGGACGGACTCCAGGGGACCAAGAATGATGAATTTACATGCCCGGGATCAGAGAAAATCAAGCCGTCCACGTTAAAGAGGCCACACAGTCATCCAGATTGCAAGATCACGAGGTTTCCACCATCCGTTCAGCCTGAAACTTCATACATGGCCTGAGGAGCATAAATTAACCGTACACGTCCATTTTCACCCATTGGAGACCTCTAGAAGTGGTCCAATGGACAGATAAGCCCTTAATTCACTAAGTGGGGCCCACATGATATCTGGATACGCTTAAAAATTGGTCTCGACGGGTTAAATAATATGAGGAACGGGATGGACGGATTGGATATCTGAAAAACATCACGGTGGACCCCGCACTGTGGAGTGTGTGTACACAGCGCGTGCAGGCTGGCGGCGTACAGGACAGGCTGAGGCGGGTCAGCAGGCGCTGACCCGCGCCTTCTCTTAAAAAAAACGGAAATTTCCGTCTGCGTCGACAGCGCTAACGCTGTCGAGGGATCGGACGAGTTGTGGCCCACCAACATCGTCTTTTTCGATGATCTAAACCGTTCATCTGCTCTGGGAGGTGGCCAAGATCGTTGCCTAGGTGAGAGAGAGAAAGACAGGGAGAGAAGAAAGAGTTTTGTTGTTTTTTCTGTGGTTATGTTTTTCTTCTCAAATTTCTGATGAGATCTATCCCATCCATGTGTGGCTAAACCTCTTAGCTAGGGGTAAGAGGTGAAGCTTGTGGCGTGATGGGACCGATTCTATGGTGTTGATTTATGGTTATGAACTGACGTTTGGTTTTAGTTTGATTAATTGAAATAATCATAGTTTTTAATGATTTGTTGTGACGTAAATTACAATAGATCTGCGATGGCTTTGAGTATTTCATTCTTCTTCATATTTTGATTGTGAAATTGGGAAACCTTGTTGTTCACCATTGCCCCTTGGACATGGTTGGATGATGGAATTCTTCCTAACATTCACACATCTTCTGATTGGTTATGGATTGGTTTAAGTTCTGTTGATTACCTTGTCTCATGGGCATGGATTTGTGATGGAATCATATCTAATTCTTATACCTTTCGTCTATTTGAAAACTAGATCAAAAGGAAGTTCACATTAATTTTCAGGATATATCTTCCAACTGGATGAAGATGGGTCTCAAAGTCCAGTTGAGTTCATAAATCGACCATAGATCTCCCTGATCTTTACAAGTGGATCCTCTGAATCCCTAGTTTCCCTTTCTCTGAATTCTTAAATTTAGATCAATATTTCACTATTATTCTTCAAAACACAATTGGTTTAGTTTTCATCTTAGCCTAGTTCCAGATCTGGTTATTTTCAGATAACGTACAGGTTTCAATCCCTGTGGATTCGACCTCGGTCTTACCGAGTTATTACTACATCACAACCCTATACTTGGGGAGTGAACAAGTTTTTGGCGCCGTTGCCGGGGATTGACGGCTACGTTTTTTGAAATTAACTGGTTTTAGGATTTAGATTAAGATTAGGATTTTTTTTTTTTTATTCTTAGGTTTTATTTTTAGAATTTCCTAATTCAGGTTTCCTTTAATTTTTAGAAATTTTATATTTAAGTAACTTTCTATTTTAGATGATTTTCCCTTTTTAGAAACTAACCCAACTTTCCTATTTTGTAGGATTCTGAGATAGGTTTCTAAATTGGTAATTTCTCTTCTCCTTGCTATTTCTAGACTAGGATTCCTTTTTAGCAAGTTTCTAATTCTAACTCTTTTAGAATTTAATTTTGTTTCCTATTTTATTTTTAGAAAATTTCTGTTTAAAGACTTTCTGTTTAGAAACTAACTTTCCTGTTTTGTAGGTTTTTCAGAAATTTCTAATTCGGTAAGATCTTTCTAAATTCTACTTTCTATTTTTAGAATTTCCAGTTTAAGAACTTTCCTCTTTTGTTTTTAGAAATTTTATACCTTCTTAGGAATTTCTCTTTTTCTAAATTAGAAACTAGTTTACTACTATTCCTCTTCTTAGGATTTTCTAATTTTAGGTTTCCATTTATTTTAGAAATTCTTTCCTTTTTAGAAACTCACATTACTTTCTATTTTAGGATTAAGATTTCTAATTTAGAACTTTCTAACTCTAGGTTAGAACCTTCCTCTTTTGTTTTTTAGAAACTAGGTTAGTTACTTCCTTTTTAGAGACTCTTTCTAATTTTAGAAACTAACTCATTCTTCCTTTATTTTTTAGAAACTTTCTAACTTCTATTTTTAGGAACTAATCTCTTTTTGGTTTCTTTTTGCAGGTTCTTAATTTAGGGACTCCAAATTTGGTAACTTCCTTCCAACCCTCTCTTTCTTTCTAGATTTTTATTTCCCTTCTTAGGATTAGGTTTAGAATTTGATTGAGGGCTGTGAGTGTTGCATGCCCAAGTGGGCTCGTGACAACACTCGACGTCTCTTGACTGAAGGAGGATTAGTTGAGGGGTTAACTGTCCATCGCAGGACTAGACACCGCTCGAATTCCCCTGAGTTAATTGAGGATATGGCTGGAAATCAACCTCGTCTACCCCAACCTAGGGTAGAAGATGTTCAGGATGAGAATGAGGTGCATCAAGCACCCCCGCCTCGTACCTTACGAGATTACTTACAACCGGCGGGGGTGAGTACGCCCTCATGCATGGTTTTTCAGGAGAATGCAGGACATATGGATATCAAGCCAGGGGTGATCCAACTCCTTCCTAAATTTCATGGGCTTGAGTCAGAGAATCCATATCTACATCTGAAAGAATTCGATGAGATCATGACTACCCTATACTTTCCTAACATGTCTGATGACACAGTTAGGTTAAAACTCTTTCCCTTTTCTTTAAAAGAGAAAGCCAAGACGTGGTTACATTCATTACGTCCTCAATCTATTGGCAGATGGAATGACATGACAAGGGAGTTCATTAAAAAGTTTTTTCCATATCATAAGACGAACACCCTTAGGAAGTCGATCATGAACTTCGCCCAAAGGGAAGATGAAACATTCTTCCTATGTTGGGAGCGGTTCAAAGATCTTGTCAGTTCATGCCCACAACATGGTTTTGAAACGTGGCGCATCCAAATTTTTTCTATGATGGACTGACATCTCCCATGCGCCAATTAGTTGAGACAATGTGTAATGGGGAGTTTATGAATAAAGGTGTCGATGAGGTGTGGGACTACTTTGATAAACTTGCTGAGAACACACAAACATGGGACATCTCCCCTAGACCAAGTACCACGCCTAGGCTGACTCATTCCAAAGAAAAAGGTGGAATTTACCTCCTGAAAGAGGATGATGATATTAATGCCAAGGTAGCCAATCTCACTCGAAAACTCGAGGCCATGGAATTAAAGAAGGATAAGGCCAAGGAAATTGTTTGTAGTATTTGTGGTTGCAACATTCACACTACTGAGAATTGCCCAACTATATCTGTCTTTCAAGAGGTATTGAATGAGCAATCCAATGCTGTAAGCAATTACCAAAGACCTTTCAGTGGGCCCACCTCTAACACATACAATCCTGGCTGGAGGAACCATCCAAACTTCAGTTGGAGGAATGGACAAACCGCTACACCTCAAGGTTTCCTAAATCAAAATCCAACTCAAGAGAAACCTCAAGAGGATCCGGTTCTGAAACATTTTCAAAAGCAAGAGCTTTTCAATCAGGGTATGCTACAGGCCTTTCAAGACCTTACAAAAGCAATACAAGGACTTAAGGCTGAAAATACGATTGGGAACAAGGGGAGCTTCCCAGCTCAACCTCTTCCCAATCCTAAATCGCAATATGAAATTAGCGACCCAAGCTCTTCAAATCAGATGGAGCAAGCTAAATCCATCACCACTCTTAGGAGTGGAAAAATCATTGACAAAACCATTCCGGTTAGGGCTGAAAAGTCTAAGGACCCGGAAGTGGATAAAGAAGATGGATCTAACCATGCCCCACTAGAGTTAGAACCGGAACCTCAAGGAAAGCCAGTTGCTCCATTTCCCCAACGGTTGGTTGCACCAAAACCTCTCTCTAACTCTCAGGATATTCTAGAGGTGTTGAAACAAGTGAAGGTCAACATACCTCTATTTGATGCCGTGAAACAAATACCTTCCTATGCCAAATTTTTGAAAGACTTATGTACGACCAAAAGACGGCAAAATATTCAAAAGAAAGTCTTCCTGACTGAGAAAGTGAGTGCCATCCTAAAACAAGATGTGCCGCAAAAATTCAAAGACCCCGGTAGCCCAACCATATCATGTGTAATTGGGGACTATCGAATTGATCACGCACTTCTTGACTTAGGAGCGAGCGTTAATCTTATTCCCTACTCGGTATACAAACAGTTAGGTTTAGGTGAATTAAAACCCACCTTAACTACATTACAACTGGCTGATCGCTCTGTTCGTGTACCAAGAGGAATAATTGAGGATGTGTTAGTCCAAGTTGATCGATTTTACTACCCAGTAGATTTCATCATCCTGGATACCGAACCCATCAACAATACAAGCACTCAGATTCCCGTCATTCTTGGTCGCCCATTCCTTGCCACTTCAAACGCAATTATCAATTGCAGGAATGGTGTCATGAGTATGTCTTTCGGGAATATGACATTAGAAATGAATATCTTTTTCAACACTGGCAGACGGGTAGAGGAGGATGACGATATCCACGATATTAACATGATCGATACTTTCGTGGAAGATAGGACACCCCTTACCTTATCCTCTGATCCTCTAGAGGCATGCCTGGCCCACTCCCATGAGTTTGATGATGACATAATTAGGGAGACGTGTGCCATGCTTGATGCGGTACCGGTACTTGAAGTTAACCGGTGGAGGCCTCAATTTGAAAAGTTACCCCACACTGATGAAGTGCCTCTACCGTCTAACCTCAAGCCACCGAAGCTTGACCTAAAACCTTTGCCCTCTGATTTAAAATATGCATACTTAGGTCAAGATGAGACATACCCGGTGGTGATTTCTGCCCACCTTGAGAAAAAAACAAGAGAGTAAGCTTATATCTACTCTCCTGGAGCATAAGGGAGCCCTTGGATGGACAATCGCGGACCTCAAGGGAATCGACCCCTCGATTTGTACTCACCGCATATATCTTGAGGATAATGCGAAGACAGCTCGGCAACCACAACGTAGACTAAATCCAAACATGAAGGAAGTGGTTAAGGCCGAGGTTCTTAAACTATTGGATGTGGGTATCATATACCCTATATCCGATAGTCAATGGGTGAGTCCAACTCAGGTGGTTCCTAAGAAGTCCGGGATCACCATCGTAGCCAATGCCAATAATGAACTCGTGCCGACTAGAGTCACTACTGGTTGGAGGATGTGCATTGACTACAGGAAATTAAATACCGTCACGAGGAAAGACCACTTTCCTTTGCCCTTCATTGATCAGATCTTGGAAAGGTTAGCTGGTCATTCCTATTACTGTTTCCTTGACGGGTATTCGGGCTATAATCAGATAGAGATCGCCCCTGAAGACCAAGAAAAGACTACGTTTACATGTCCTTACGGCACCTTTGCTTACCGAAGGATGCCGTTTGGACTATGTAATGCTCCTGCCACCTTCCAGCGATGTATGATGAGCATATTTTCTGACATGGTGGGGCAATATTTAGAGGTCTTCATGGACGATTTCTCTGTCTTCGGTCCATCTTTCAGCGAGTGCTTGCAAAGTCTTAAATGTGTGCTGAAAAGATGTGAAGAAAAGAACTTGGTACTTAATTGGGAGAAGTGTCATTTCATGGTTCAGAAGGGAATTGTCCTTGGACACATTATTTCATCCAAAGGAATCGAGGTTGATAAGGTAAAGATCGATCTTATCTCTAACCTACCTCCACCCAAGAACATAAGGGACGTGCGATCCTTCTTAGGACACGCCGGGTTTTACAGAAGATTCATAAAGGACTTTAGTCTCATCTCTCGTCCTCTATGTAATCTACTTCAAAAGGATGCACCATACGAGTGGACTGAACCATGTCAGGAAGCTTTCACTAAGCTTAAGGGCATATTGACTAGTGCACCCATCATACAGCCACCTGACTGGAGCATTCCTTTTGAACTTATGTGCGACGCGTCTGATTATGCTCTTGGAGCAGTTCTAGGCCAGAGAAAAGATAAGAAACCCTACGTTATTCATTACGCAAGTAAGACTCTAAATCCTGCCCAAGTGAACTACTCGACTACGGAAAAGGAACTCTTAGCCGTAGTGTTCGCCTTGGACAAATTTAGGTCCTACTTGATTGGATCCAAGATCATTATTTACACTGATCACGCAGCGCTTAAGTATCTTCTATCTAAGAATGATGCTAAGCCCCGCCTGATAAGATGGATCCTCCTACTCCAGGAATTTGACCTAGAAATAAAAGATATAAAGGGAGTAGAGAACGTAGTGGCTGACCATCTTTCTCGCCTTAAACCCTCTGATTCCTTTGAGACGACACAGATTAATGACATGTTCCCTGACGAACAATTGTTCAGAGTCTCCCATTCGCCTTGGTTCGCTGATATCGCTAATTATCTTGCCACAGGTTCCATACCGACACATTGGACTGCGCAAGATAAAAAGAAATTTTTCACCGAGGTGCGCAAATTCTTCTGGGATGATCCATACTTGTTTAAATATTGCCCAGACCAAATCTTGAGGAGATGTGTGCCAGACAATGAGCATCAGAGTGTCATCTCCTTCTGTCACTCACAGGCCTGTGGTGGTCACTTTTCTGCAAAGAAGACCACGGCCAAAATTCTGCAGTGTGGCTTCTATTGGCCCACTATGTTCAGGGACACTCATGAGTTTTGCAAAGCTTGTGAGCGTTGTCAGAAATTGGGAGCATTGTCCCGTCGAAATATGATGCCCTTGAATCCCATTCTTATCATAGAGGCATTTGATTGCTGGGGCATCGATTTCATGGGGCCATTCCCCCAATCTTTTGGGAATTTATATATTTTGTTTGCCGTAGACTATGTCACTAAATGGGTCGAAGCGATTCCGTGTCGAACCAATGACCACCGCACGGTCATTAAATTCCTAAAAGAAAACATCCTTTCTCGATTCGGAACGCCTCGAGCCATTATTAGTGATGGGGGCTCACACTTTTGTAATAGACCATTTGAGAGTTTAATGAAGAAATACGGTATCTCTCATAAGGTGAGCACCCCATACCACCCACAGACAAGTGGGCAAGTTGAGATTTCCAATAGGGAGATCAAACACATTTTGGAGAAAACGGTTAACCCTGACCATAAGGATTGGTCAATTCGATTGACCGATGCCTTATGGGCATACCGTACTGCCTTTAAAACCCCTATTGGAATGTCTCCCTTTAGACTCGTCTATGGGAAGGCTTGCCACTTGCCTGTGGAGTTGGAACATAGAGCTTACTGGGCGATCAAAAATCTAAATTTCAATCTGAACAACGCTGGCTCGCTACGCAAACTTCAATTAAATGAACTTTAAGAAATCCGGAACGACGCGTACGAGAACTCGAGAATTTACAAGGACAGGATGAAGGCGTTTCATGACCAACACATTCTACGAAAATCATTCACGCCAGGTCAGAAAGTCCTTTTGTATAATTCTCGATTACATCTCTTTCCGGGTAAGCTTCGATCTCGTTGGACCGGTCCCTACATTGTCGTTACTGCATATCCTCATGGGGCCGTCGAGATAAGAGACCCCGACAATGGCAAGGAGTTTAAAGTAAATGGACATCGCTTAAAGCCATTTGTCGAGAAATTTGATTCAGAGGACATGTCCATGCCTCTGACTGATCCTGTTTACCAGGAATGATCTCCTAGTCTGATGGAGGTATAGGTAGGTTTATTGCTTTCATAGGATTAGGGTAGTTGCTTTGGTATGGCTGAAGACATTAAACTTAGCGCTCCTGGGAGGCAACCCAGCTTTTCCATTCATTTCATTTTCCTAGTTAGATAGTTCAATGTTTGTGGGTAACATTACTGCAAACCCTCACGAGACTACAACTCGTCCACTAGGGGCAACCTAGGGGTTTAAAGGCTTGTTGCATTCGCTAAATGCAATCGAGAGCACCTGTGAAAGTGGTATAGGTAGGAGTTTATTTTTTTAGTTATTTGTGTTTTACTTCGATTGGTTTCACTCTTGTGCTGACCCGCTCTCATGTTGAGTTCTCTACGGAAAAATCTCTTTCGACTCGTTACCCAGGTACTATCTTCCCATTACTTCTCATTTACTTTCGTTGTCCCATGTGCATTGCATGCTTACATCGTTTACATTGAGGACAATGTAGATTTTAGGTTGAGGGTGGGAGATTAGGTTTCCTAATTAGTGTTTTCTTGGTCTTGAGCAAAAGTTTCTGGAATTTCTGTGAATTCGAAGTGATTTTGACGACCATCTTGGATTTAGAATTACAAGATAAGTGATGTTGGTAATTTATGACTCTTGGATTCTGTTAGTTGTTAAATGTCACAGTTGAGTTCGAATTATCAATTCATGATTAGAAACTTTAAAACATTGATGGAGTCATGATTTCACAAGACTAATCTTGCTTGCACATTAAGGTTCAGTTCGATATTAAAAGATTAACTTGGTGACCACTAAGCTTGAAAGGAACCAACCTGAGAAATTGAAAGGATTGGGCGAATGGTCTTCACCATAGGTTTGCTCCCTATAGGTGTAGATTTAATTCCACACGGATAATATGTGAAAAAGGATGTACAGTCTTCACCATAGGTTTGCTCCCTATAGGTGAGAATGTGATTCCTTTTTTTTGCGTTACTTCTAATATAAAAAAAAAAAAAAACAAAAAAAAAAAAAACAAAACAAAAAAAACAAAAAAAAAAAAAAAAATCATCAAAAGCTAACAGAATGAAAAGATGATCTGTAAGGAAAGTTTTAAGTAAGGTTTTGGTTGTCCTGATTTCTCTTGTTGGTTATCAATGATATCAAGAAATAACGGATTGAATCTTAATGATCGATAAGCCGAGATTACACCATACAACCATGAAACTCAATGTTTTGAATTTTTTTAATTGATGGATGAATACTTTGAACTTGATTATGAAATTTACCATGTGCTTGAGTCTAGGAGAGAATAATGCCTAACATTCATGAATCTTAGATTTCTTGTATCTGAATCGTCTTTCAAGATTTCACTTGGTTGCATAGAAATTGCCCTATAATTCTCAACTTATTTTCGCATATTTTGCTCGGGACTAGCAAAATGCTGGTTGGGGGTTGTGTTGATGGTCAAATATTGCATATCAGACCCCAATTATTACTCGAATTTATGAGCATGACACTGTTTAACGCCTGGTTTTGACTGATTTTGTAATGCAGGGTGTACTTATGAGCGCAGTCTGAAAAGGATACTAAATGCATGGAATTAACGATTCGATGATGCCAAGGAATTGGACGGACTCCAGGGGACCAAGAATGATGAATTTACATGCCCGGGATCAGAGAAAATCAAGCCGTCCACGTTAAAGAGGCCACACAGTCATCCAGATTGCAAGATCACGAGGTTTCCACCATCCGTTCAGCCTGAAACTTCATACATGGCCTGAGGAGCATAAATTAACCGTACACGTCCATTTTCACCCATTGGAGACCTCTAGAAGTGGTCCAATGGACAGATAAGCCCTTAATTCACTAAGTGGGGCCCACATGATATCTGGATACGCTTAAAAATTGGTCTCGACGGGTTAAATAATATGAGGAACGGGATGGACGGATTGGATATCTGAAAAACATCACGGTGGACCCCGCACTGTGGAGTGTGTGTACACAGCGCGTGCAGGCTGGCGGCGTACAGGACAGGCTGAGGCGGGTCAGCAGGCGCTGACCCGCGCCTTCTCTTAAAAAAAACGAAAATTTCCGTCTGCGTCGACAGCGCTAACGCTGTCGAGGGATCGGACGAGTTGTGGCCCACCAACATCGTCTTTTTCGATGATCTAAACCGTTCATCTGCTCTGGGAGGTGGCCAAGATCGTTGCCTAGGTGAGAGAGAGAAAGACAGGGAGAGAAGAAAGAGTTTTGTTGTTTTTTCTGTGGTTATGTTTTTCTTCTCAAATTTCTGATGAGATCTATCCCATCCATGTGTGGCTAAACCTCTTAGCTAGGGGTAAGAGGTGAAGCTTGTGGCGTGATGGGACCGATTCTATGGTGTTGATTTATGGTTATGAACTGACGTTTGGTTTTAGTTTGATTAATTGAAATAATCATAGTTTTTAATGATTTGTTGTGACGTAAATTACAATAGATCTGCGATGGCTTTGAGTATTTCATTCTTCTTCATATTTTGATTGTGAAATTGGGAAAACCTTGTTGTTCACCATTGCCCCTTGGACATGGTTGGATGATGGAATTCTTCCTAACATTCACACATCTTCTGATTGGTTATGGATTGGTTTAAGTTCTGTTGATTACCTTGTCTCATGGGCATGGATTTGTGATGGAATCATATCTAATTCTTATACCTTTCGTCTATTTGAAAACTAGATCAAAAGGAAGTTCACATTAATTTTCAGGATATATCTTCCAACTGGATGAAGATGAGACTCAAAGTCTAGTTGAGTTCATAAATCGACCATAGATCTCCCTGATCTTTACAAGTGGATCCTCTGAATCCCTAGTTTCCCTTTCTCTGAATTCTTAAATTTAGATCAATATTTCACTATTATTCTTCAAAACACAATTGGTTTAGTTTTCATCTTAGCCTAGTTCCAGATCTGGTTATTTTCAGATAACGTACAGGTTTCAATCCCTGTGGATTCGACCTCGGTCTTACCGAGTTATTACTACATCACAACCCTATACTTGGGGAGTGAACAATCCCAAAGCAGGTTGCTGCAGCTGGAGAGATCCCAAAGCAGCCGTGAGAGAGAAAGAGGAGAGAGAGAGAGAGAGAGAAGGAGAGAGTCGTGGAGTTGCAAGAGAGAGAGAGAGAGAGAGAGAGAGAGAGAGAGAGAGAGAGAGAGAGAGAGAGAGAGAGAGAGAGAGAGTGTGTGTGTGTGTGTGTGTGTGTGTGTGTGTGTGTGTCAGGGGTAGGAAATAGGAGAGAGTCGCACTGGCTAGTAGGGTTTTTTTTTTTTTTTTTTTTTTTTTTTTTTAAAATTTAAATATGGTAAGATATCCATCAGATGGTCTTACATAGCGCCGATGAAAGAGCAGCGCAAATGCCGTTTATACCTGTTTTTGTTGTAGTGTGATGGCATTACGTTACCTATTGCTCGCATGATTAATGTCATCATCAACACCACTTTTTTCACATTTTTTTTTCTTCGAATTTTTTACTTGACATATATTTAAAAGACACTTGATTGACAACTATACATGTGTAGCACAAGTTTCCTAATTGAGGTGAGATAGGCAATTTGGTGGCCTAAACCAATTAAGAGAGAGTTGTGTGGTCTCCATGTTAAAGGTTCTTTCCCTCTGTGTCATAAATACACTTGATGCACGGTTCAAGAGCCCTATCACGCAGAGTGCCTCTCTCTTTCTTACAACTCATAGGCATATAAGATATGCTTGGGAAAAGAAATACTCTACTCCTAGTTTGTTTCGTCTTCCACTTTGATCCATTGAGTCTAAAATGTGGCCAGTCTAGCTCCTGATACCATAACATTCCACGAACAGATTATACAATTCAAGCTCTCAATTCCATCTTTGATTTGAGATCAATCAATGATATGAACGATGTCTTATGTGTTAAAGGATTGCTTTCCATTTTGCTATAAATAAACTGATCACATGGTTTAGAGACCCTATCAGCTACCACGGAGTGTCTTCTCTTTTTCCCAGCTTGTATCACTATAAGAAATACAAGAATTACCGGAGCAGTTTTACCGGCGGCCAACAGCATAATTAACGAAAAAGGTCCAAAAAACTTATAACTTTCATTTCCGTTGTTTGAAGAAGAAAAGAAGACCACTAAACGCTCTCTCTCTCTCTCTCTCTCTCTCTCTCTCTCTCTCTCTCTCTCTCTGTGATTTCCCAACGCAGAAAACAAACCGGTCAAGAACCTAACAACTCTCCCAATTCCTCTTCTCCTTCCCCTCCTTTCTCCAAATCCTGCACGCAGCCCTTCCCTTCTTTTTTTTTTTTTTTTTCTTTCCCAAATGGCACCCAAGGCCGAGAAGCAGCTCGCGGAGAAGAAGCCAGCGACTGAGAAAGCCCCAGCGGAGAAGAAGCCCGAGGCCGAGAAGAAGCTGCCCAAGGAAAGTTCTTTCGACAAGAAGAAGAAGCGATGGAAGAAGAATGTGGAGACCTACAAGATCTATATCTTCAAGGTCTTGAAGCAGCTCTCTCTAACATGCTGTTTTCTTCCCCTAAATCCAAATTCCCACCTTCTTGCCTTACCTCCACAATTGAATCCAAAGCGTTCATGTGGATTCTTCCTGAGGTGTGGGGATTGAGCTTGCTCGTGAATTGATCGATGGAATGCCCAAGTCGGATTCTTGCTGTGGTGGGAGAATTGAGCTTGCTCGTGAGGTGTTTGATGGAATGCCAAAGTCGGATCCAGTGTGTTGGAGCACAATGATTGGTGTGTATGTTCAGTTGGGTTGGAGTAATGATGCAGTTGTGCTGTTTAGAGAGATGGTAGTTGAGGTTGTCAAGCCTGATGAGATTACTGTGGTGACGGTTCTTTCAGCTTGTGCCTATTTGGGAGCGCTGCCTATTTGGGAGCGCTGGAGCTTGTGAAGTAGATTGTGATTTATGTTGAAAAGGAAGGGGTTGCAAAGACGGTGCCATTGTGCAATGTGTTCATTGAATGTTTGCCAACTGTGGTAGCATTGATGATGCTTTGAGGCTGTTTGGTGAAATGTCTAAGAGAAGCATCATGTTTTGGACATTGATCAGTCACATTCTTGCCATACATGGCCATGGGAGAGAAGCCATTGCTCTTTTCGAGGAGATGAAGAGTGTAGGTGTCATCCGAATGATGTTGTGTTTATTGGGACTCTCCTCTCAGGTTCATTAGAGTGGCAATTCCTGTTGTTTTTCAATTTCTAAGTTGGAAACATATTACTATTTAGGGTACACAGCTTTTATCATTTGCAATGATGCCTTTGTCGTAGTTCTAAGCTTGTTCATGGTGGTGGTGCTATGGAGCTGACTGTATCAGCAACATTGAAGCAAAAGAGTTCATCAATTGAAGGTATTGAAAAGGTAAAGTTCTCATTTCTGTTTTTTTTTTTTTTTCATTTTGCATCATTCACTCTATCAAGGTGCCACACTGGCTGATGATAATGATTCATGATGAAATCTATGGCAGTTCTATGTTTTGACACCTCACAATTTTTGGGGGTCCATCTAGTATGGATCTGTTCAAAAAAATTCAAGTGTCTACTGTCTTTGTTTTTTCTTACTAATCATATCCGTTTTAACTTCTAATTTTCATTACCGTGATGGGTTTTGGTTTTGCAGCATTTGGCATTGATTCTCCTTAGTGAATTTTGATTTTCGATTTTTTTTTTTTTTTGGTTCATAAATAGTATGGAGCATCTCGATTCAGAACTGTAGCTCAATGGAAAGCACTCAATCGCTTCAACTTTGAGGTGTAGTTTCAAGTCCAGATTACCTGCCAGGAAAAAAATGTTGACCACTTGTTATGTTGGTTGTATCTTCTTCTGCTGGTTGGTGATACTATTCTAGAACAATAAACTTCATATCCTGTTCGGAGTTTTCTTTTTTCCTTTGGTTTGTTGTATGCCTAGTATCAATGTAAAATTCTATGTATTATTTATTGCTTCGTCTATTTCTCTAGGTGGCAAAGGAAATTGGTACTCTCCAAGCTGCCAAAAATAAGTTGGAAAAAGCAAGTTTAAGAGCCTACATGGAGGCTCCAGCTGGAAAAACGCATGAGGGTGTTTGATAAGATTCCTGAGAGGAATTTGATCGCATGGAGTGCAATGATTAGTGCGACTCAATCATTTCAAAATCTGAGAACTTTGAATTAAAAACTTCATAATGATGAAAGTTGTTAAATCCATCACAGCAAAGTGAATGGTTCGAGCTACTTTGCATAACTGAACATGAAAAATTATACTTGAATCTACAACACTTTGAATTTCACAAGTTCGTTTTTCATGTTTAAATCACGACAAGAAAGATGGATGTTGCCGGTGGGTTTTTATTTGCATCCAGCATACACCATCGGTAAAGGTCATTTATTTATTTATTCTTAAGCAAAGCTCTACTCAGATTTTGAACTCGTAGCAGTAAGTGCAAATGTTGTAGTGCTTCCTAAAATAGTTGGACTTCCTGGTGAGTCATTTGTCTTTTTCTTCCCTTCTTGTCTTTTTCATGTAGTTTGTGTTTATCTGTAAATTAGAGATGTCTTATGAGTAAGACTGCATTTTATAGTATTTAAATGGATCTATTCATGCTAATTCTGTAAATATATGTGGTCCTGCTAACTATTTCCCCTGTTCTATGCTATTATTTGTGAGAAAAAAAAATAAAATAAAAAATCCTTAATAAGTTCATTGTGGACTATCTTCTGTATGGATTTGAGGTATCAAGCTATGAAATTTGTGGTGGCCTGGATGAACTCCTACATAGCTGCAGTATGCAAGCAATTCGCCATGGTACCAACCTGCAAACTAGTAGGCAAATGTGGAACAGAAGCAAAGTGTGTTTCACACATTTGGAGGTATCTATCTGGTAACCTCATGTTAACTTTCAGTTGGTTAATCTGCAAGAATAAGGTGCTCACGACTAACCTCATGTTAACTTTTATGCTTGTGGGAACAAACAGTTGATCATCTATCCTGCCTGTTCTTTCGTGCAGAAAATTTGGTGGTATTTTTTATTCTGTTGGTGGCCACTTATGCCTAGAAATAGCATGAATAGATGGTCTAATTGCCACAATTGGTGGCTCGTTTATTTTAAGGAACTACTCTGCTGCATCAACCACTACATATCTATGGAGCAAAAGGAGTTCTAAAGACAATGGCATGGTCATTCTCAGCTAATTATCATTGATCTTCAGTAGTAGAATGTAAGCTTACTCGAATTTTTCTTAGCACGATTTTAGAGAGACCAAATGCAGAAATTGTTCTTAGCACGAAAGCTCATTTTTATGCGATCGTTTGGCCATTATATGAAGCTATTAATCCCAATAGGCATGTGCCTTTGTTCATATTGCTTTTTTTTTTTTTAAGCATGGGTATGTGCTTTTGTTCACATTGTTTTTTTTTTTTTTTTTCCTTTTTTTCTATTGGTTTGTTTCTCCACCTTATGAATTCAATGGATCATCAGTTTTGAAGGCCATTGAAAATCAACATTTATATACCACCTTAGCTATTCAATGTGTAAAGCATGTCTAAAGCTTTGCTTTGTCCAGTTGGGGATGCAAGTGCACATAATACACGTAAATTGCCTTACTAAAAATCAGGTTGGTCAGATTATTAGGTGGGACCTATGCATACAAAATTATGGTGGTTCAATTTTATTCTATGTTTGCCTTACCAAAAACTTATTTTTGATAGCCATTAGACCAGAAAATGATTAAGTAGCACACCTGTTATTGAAAGTATGATTGTTACATTCTTTCCACAAATGTTATATCACAGTATGTAAGGATGGACCCCATATTCATCTTTTCGTATTGCCCTTCGAACCTCAACTCCAAGCAAACACCATCTCACCAACCACTTATGGCATGACCCATCATATATCAAAACGGGACAAGAAATTCCTCTAGAATGTAGAAACAATCTCACAATGAATGAAGAGGTGATCAATAATCTCCACATTTTTTAAGGCACATGATCCAACCATTTGTAATCAACATATTTTTAATGTGTAGATGCTCTAGGATTTTATTCTTAGCCTCTAGTTGCCCAAAAGCAATCAGCCTCAAAGGCCCCAGGAAAGTTACTAGCATGGGAGATGCGTGAGATCTGATTTTGCTCTGTCGTATTCCGTTGTGGGCCCATCAGACATTCATAGGAACATTGCTCAGGTGCTTTTCTTATAAAGCTTTCAAAGTTACTCTATTTGAGAGCATCAAAGGAAATTCTGACTGCTCTCGTGTGAACTGCTATCTGCAGTTGATTATTGTGTCGAGTTTTGTTTCATTAATAGAGAAGAAGTAGCATGTTTATACTTTTAAACCAGTATCACTGTAGTGCTGCTTATCAGCCGATTGTCATGGTAATTGATCTTGTTAGGGAAACATGAAAGCGATGCTAATAGGTGTAGGATAGCCAACAAGTACATTGTTCTGTATTCGAAGAACTTTGTGAGGGTTATGATGATACTTTTTAATTAATGTTGCTGATCTTTTTCAAAATAATTCTTTGACATTATGGTATAGGTTTTGTTGATGATGATGATTTAAAACCCTGTCATATATTTATATTTTAATTACCATCTTTAGGAGAGTAGTGGACTTGGAACCCTTGCAGCCATCGTTGAAGAAATGCATACGCTTTTTGGAGACTGAAGTTTTGCTTGGTTGAGTGGCTAGATTTTCAAGCTAAAATGCTTCGAATTGAATGGAATCACCTTATGAAGAGCGTGATGCTGCCACTGCCTAAGAGGGGACATTCCATCTAGCCAGCAGGATCCACACAGACAGAGAGCAGGCAGTATCTCAAATATACAGCTGCTAGCACAGCATGGTTGAGTCAAATGATCCAGCAACTGAAGTACAGAAGCCTCAGATGAACCAGCTCCTACTACCAACATCACCCAGCCAACTAGTACAGAAGATAGACTGTTGTGAGTTCTACTATCAGTATTATTTCCACCTTTTAAGTTCTGAACATGAAGAACATCTTTGTTGTTATTTGCTGCAATTTTATTTATTATATATCTGTGGATCTTTTTTTGACTGAATTAAGTGGGCCTGGGTTGTATTATTAGAGTGGCTCTCTCACCTGCAACAATATAAATAAAGTGGTGTAGAGAGATCTTTCTACACTTTTTCTTCTGCTTAAATAACACTAGGTTCTAGCCAATAATTCGAGATGGTAAGGGCTACTATGAGTCACCCACCATACAGCACAAAGACAAATCAATGGGATTATGATGATGGTGACAATGAGTGAAGTTACATTTGGATTTTCATGTAACTAAGGTTTGCATGATTGCATCCTCTGTCTTTGAAACATGAAAATTGTAAGCCTGTAGCTTTTGATGAAGTTCAAGCGATCCAAGGTTGGAGTACATACAGCGTCGCTAGGCATGGTATTAACAGATTTGCTTCTAAGGTAACTTTGGTGGCATTTCCAAATGTCCTAAGGCCTGTAGCTTTCCTTCTGAAAATTAATGTGTTTTTGATGAGTTCTGCAATCATAACAGTGCAACTGTTTATTTCATTTCTATCAATCTTTAAATTCCCTCTTAGAGCCATGTCTAGTTGATACTTGCTCAAGTTCTAAATTGAGTCTAAATAACTAGATGGACTATGATTTTCTTGAAGTTAAAGCCAATACTGTGCTGCTACTTTATGCTTCTTTCATATCTCTCTGTTTATCCCTTTGTTGGATTGTCTCATATGGATTGAGGAAATGCAAATTTTCTTTGAATTTCCTTAAATTAATTGGTGATGCCCTTTAAGTAATTCCATATAGCAATGCGTGTGCTTACTTGTGAACATTAACATGAATCTGTTACTCTGTTGCCAACTACCTTACGGTTTTAATTTTATTTGCAGATTTTGGTATGGCACATCAGGGCAGTTCTTGCAGGATTAAAAGCCTGCATAAGTGCTCAATTGGTTGCTGTAGCAAAGGAGCATGCTGCCTATGGCGAAATCACAGAATCAAAAGTGTCTTTTTTCATAATGATTCCGAGAGTATGACTGGAT
>JAJHSJ010000015.1:22550922-22655845 GCA_021015155.1 Magnolia officinalis
GTAGTACCGGCTAAAAAATCAGATTTCTTGCATAATGACTAAAAAATTGAAATTCAAAACTAGCAAATGTTTACACTATGATACAAGTAGGCATAATAATCATTTTAAAATGCACATGTTAAGATCAAATTTCATCTTGCTAAAACCTGCTTTTGTCGAGCGGTTTAGTGAAAATGTCAGCTCGTTGATCCTCGGTAGGGGTATATTCTAGAGATATAACTTTCTCTTCTACTAATTCCCTGATATAATGAAATCTAATGTCAATATGCTTAGTACGAGAATGCTGAATAGGATTTTTCGAATTATTTATGGTAATGGAATTATCACAATGTAATAACATAGAATCCTGTTTAATTTCATAATCACTTAGCATTCGTTGCATCAAAACAAGCTGCGTACATGCATTACTAGCTGCGATATACTTAGCTTCGGCTGTTGAAAAAGTGATATAGAATTTTGTTTCTTAATAAACCAGGAAACTAAAACACTTTTCGATATAAAAGCAACCACCACTTATTGATTTTCTATCATCTAGATTACCAGCCCAGTCAGCATCCAAGTATCCAGCTAATTGAACATTAGTCTCATGAGGATACCAGAGACTGAGATTAACAGTAGTACTTGCGACATATCTAATAATCCGCTTGACAGCAGTCAAGTGTAATTCTTTTGGATCAGATTGATATCTAGCGCCAATACCAACACTTAGAGAAATATCAGGTCTGCTAGCAGTTAAATATAGTAAACTACCAATCATACTTCGATATAATTTCGGATCTACATTTTTAACTACAGAATCTTTTGAGAGTTTCAAAGTTGTACTCATAGGAGTATCGAAATTCTTACCATTCTCAAATCCAAATCTCTTAATTAGATTCATAGCATACTTAGATTGAGATATGAACATTCCATCAGGTTGTTGCTTTACTTGCAACCTAAGAAAATAATTCAATTCCCCAACCATGCTCATTTCAAACCGAGATTTCATCAAATCTGCAAACTCAATAGTCATGTCAGTACAGGTAGATCCATAAATGATATCATCAACATAGATTTGTACTAATAAGATGTTCTCATTATGTTTTCTAATAAACAGAGTTTTATCAACACAACCCATTTGAAAATTATGGCATAATAGAAACTTTGTTAGTTTCCCGTACCATGCCCTAGGAGCTTGTTTTAAACCGTAAAGTGCCTTTTTAAGTCGATAAACATGATCGACATTCTTGGGGTCTTCAAAACCCATTGGTTGTTCAACATAGACTTCCTAATGCAAATCGCCATTTAAAAATGCACGTTTTACATCCATTTGGTAAATCTTGAACTTTCTAAAACATGCAATGGATATAAAGAGTCTAATTGATTCAAGACGGGCTACTGGTGCAAAGGTTTCATCATAGTCAATACCTTCAATTTAAGTGTAACCTTGTACCACTAACCTAGCCTTATTTCTAATTATATTACCAAGCTCATCAGACTTATTTTTGAAAATCCATTTGGTTCCATTGATGTGTTTATCTTTAGGTTTAGGTACGAGATACCAAACATCATTTCTCACAAATTGGTTAAGTTCTTCTTGCATTGCAACAATCCAGTTTTCATCAGCAAGAGCTTCTTTTACGTTAGATGGTTCTATCTGGGATGTAAAACATGCGTAATTACATATATCCTCAAGTTGTTTACGAGTACGAACACCAGCGAGAGGGTTTCTAAGAATCTGTGTAGTTGGATGATTTTTAATAGTCCTTAGTTTAGAATCAGTCTGATCAGATGAAGTATCAGGTTTATCTATTACAAGAATTTCATCATTATTTGAACTTGAGACTGGTGTGTTTAAGTGATCATCAATGACCACATTGATGGACTCTTGAATCGCACCGGTCCTTTTATTCAGTACTCTATAAGCACGACTGTTTAAAGAATATCCTAAAAATATCCCTTCATCACTCTTTGTATCAAACTTTCCCAGATTTTCACAATCTCGTAAAATATAACACTTGCTGCCAAAAATCGAAAGTATTTGACAGTAGGCTTTCTATCGAACCACATTTCATAAGTCGTTTTATTATTACTTTTACTAGTGTAAACCCGATTAATAATATAGCAAGCTGTATTGACAGCTTCAGCCCAAAGATTCTTAGAGAGCTTCATGCTATTCAACATGACATTAGCCATTTCTTGAAGTACTCTATTTTTCCTTTCCACTATACCATTTTGTTGTGGAGTTTTGGATGCTGAGAATTCATGTAATATTCTCTGGTCATTACAGAACTTCTCAAAACCGCTATTCTCAAATTAGATCCATGATCACTACAAATCTTACTGATTTGAGAACCTTTTTCAATTTGAATCCTTTTGAGAACTTTTGTTACTTCTTCAAGGGTTTCAGATTTGTTCCTTAAGAAGATTACCCAAGTATATCTTGTAAAGTCATCTAAAATTACCATGATATATTTTTTGCCACCTCGACTTTCCATTCTGGTAGGTCCTACTAAATCCATTTGGAGAAGCTCGAGTGGTCTTGATGTGGTATTGAAATTCACCTTTTTGTGTGAGTTCCTTGTTTGTTTGCCAATCTGGCATTCACCACATATTTTATCTAATTTTTGTAATTTTGGTAAACCTCTTATAAGTTCTCGTTTGCTCAATCTATATAGATTTTGGTAGTGTACATGTCCAAGACATTTGTGCCATAAATCAATCTCGTCTGTATGGACCATGTAATATGATTAATTAGATGAGCTAGATTCGCTAACAATATAGCAGTTTTCATAGGTTCTACGTCCAGTTAGTATTACTGAACCCTTATTGTTTAGAATCTCACAGCTCTGATTAGTAAATCATACACTATGGTTATTATCGCATATTTGAGATATGCTAAGCAAGTTATGTTTCAAACCTTCTACATATAAAATATTTTTGAACAAAGGAAGGTTATAGAGATGAACCGTACCTTGGCCCATAATCTTGCAGTTGCTGCCATCACCAAATGTGACTGAACCATCAGTCATGTCTCTGAGATCGGTGAACAAACCTTTATCACCAGTCATATGCCTAGAGCATCCACTATTTAGGTACCACTTTGAATGGCTTATTGCTTTGAAAGCGGTGTGAGCAACCAAGCAGGCAACTTTAGGAACCCATTTCAGAACTATTTTGGGTTTAGGAGTATAGTTGGTCTTCTTCTGTCTGTTGTTGTAAGAATGACCTACTAAGTTAGATTTTAAGAGCTCCTTGAGTAAATCAACTATCATTTCAGCAAGAGGGTTTTAGTTCTGATTTTTAAAATTAGCATGGCTGCTTATAGGTTTTTGAAAAGCTTTCGAAAAACCTTGGTAAGTACTTTTCCCTTTTGAGTTTGAGGACTCTCCTTTCACAAACTTGGGAGAAGTATACTTTTGTTTAGAAGATATATTCTTATCATAGCCCAACCCAAATCGATCGCCACATTTTCTTGATCCGGATAATAATTTTTCTAACTTTGGATCACCTTGGACATATCTCCATGTGTCCTTTAAACTCAGAAGAGAAGAGTTTAAAATTTTTTTCCTTTTGAAGTTTAAGTTTGACAAGAATTTTACAACTTTCCTTGTATAGGGCGTTATAAGCATCTCGAAGATCTTCTTCATTTTCACATTCACTGTTCAAATTTTCTTCACTTGTTGAATCATTATCTGAGAATGTGAATTTGGCTAGAGTCATAAGGGCTTTAACTTCATTGCCAGACTTAGTTTCAGAATCTTCTGATTCAGAAGAAGCTTCAGAATCAGATGATTCATCCCATGTAGCCAACATACCCTTTCTTTTTGGTTTGTCCTTTTTAGGACATTTGTTTGCTAAGTGTCCATACTCTTGGCAGTTGTAACATTGACTATCTTTCAAAAACTTCCAAGTTTTGGATCTAGGTTTAGATCTTTTCTTATCGTTTGATTTTTGAAGATCTACCATTTTCTTGCTTTTGAAAATATTGTAAAATTTCTTTGCTAAAAGAGCCATATCGTCTTCAGAATTTTCTGAATCCGAGTTTTCTTGAGAAATACCTTTAGTAGATTTAAGCGCAATGGATTTACTTTTAGGAGCTTTAAAGTTTAACTCATAGGTCTGTAAAGATCCAACTAATTCCTCAACCTTCATATTATTCGTATCACCAAGTTCCTGGATTGCGGTTATTTTAGAATTGAACCGTTCAGGAAGTGAGCGTAGTATTTTAGCACATATCTTGCTTTCCGGGATTTTATCACCTAGACCCCACATAGAGTTCACGATGTCATTCAATATGGTATAGAAGTCCATGAATATTTCATTTTCTTCCATACATATTTCCTCAAATTTAGTTGTGAGGATTTGTATCTTAGATTTTTTGACAATTGATGTACCCTCGTGTGTCATTTCCAATATATCCCAAGCTTGTTTTGTAGAATCACATGATATAATTCTTTTGAATTCATCTGGTGATAGTGCGCATGTAATTGCATTTAGTGCTTTAGCATTTGCACTACTCTCACTTTTCTTAAGTATGGTCCAAGAAAAATAAGCCGTTATTTTTGTTGTTTTTGAACCATCAACTCCAGTTACTTTAGTGGTAGGAGGGGTCCAACCATTCACTATGGCTACCCACACACTTTCATCTATGGATTTGAGGAAGATCCTCATCCTGGCTTTCTAATAGGCATAATTGGAGCCATCGAAAGGTGGAGGCCTAGTGACTAATAGGCTATCAAAATTTGACATATTATTTAAATATAGCTTAGATCGTTAGCTCATGAAATAAATCCAAATACAAAGCAATAAGAATGAGCTATTAGGCTCTGATACCACTTGAAATGGCCAAGCTATGTCCTAGAGGGGGGGTGAATAGGACTATGCCAAATTTAAATAAAAGATACAGCGGAATAAAAATAAGAATTTAAATCACTAAACTTGAATTGCAGTATAGGAATGGAAAGCAATCAAAAATTGTTCTAAGGACAACCTTACACAAAAAACCAAAGTTTATGGTAGGACAACCTTATTTCTAGAATAAATATAGAAACAGAAGCTCAAACCAATAAAGTAATAGAAAGCGATAAATTGCAGAAATATAAATCTAACTATTACAACATTCACCACTGAACTTGAAATGAAATGATTACAACATTCACATCCACATATACATCCCACACTGAATAATTAAAGATATGAAGTGAAAATCAAACAACCATAAAACACAAGGGATTATAGTGGTTCGCCTATGTGTACACCAACTGTTCAACAACAGCTACACAGCTACTCCACTCCTAATATCCTCACACAGGGGATATTAACGTTCACTAACAAAAATAAGTTTTCCCACATTCATCTAAAAACCTTCACAATTGTGTCCTTATCTGTGGGCTTACACAATTAAAAAAAACCCCACGTCTGAGTTTTCTGGCTCTCCTCAGATAACCAATACAATGAGATTTTTCTGGCAAATCTCAAAAGAAAACAAAACAGAATTTACAACAAATGTAAAATACCTGATTATCTCCTTCGTTGTAGCAGCCCGGAAGAACTAAATTGGAGTAGAGATTTAAATGTCCAAGATCAATGTCCAATACTCACTTTATAATGGTTTTAGTTCTAATAGATTTTAAATTAAAAATAACGGGCTAGCTTTAATTGATTTTGATTCCAAAAGAAGGAAAACAACAATTCCTCTTTTCATATAAGATTGGAATGCTAGAAACAAAATCAATCAAATAAAGCTAAAGAAAGAGAATATTAAATAAACACACTTAGCTTTGATGGAGCACATAATTATCTCTCAGAAGGCCAAATTAGATTAGATTGAATTAATTAATTTCTTCTGAGATTCGTGCTCTACTTATAGGTGAGCAAATCATGTCTTCGATTGGTCTAAGGAGCTCTTCGACTGGTCGTAGAACCAACAAATATTTGAAAATTCGGGCACGATAAGATTTGACCGTTTCATGACTGGTCGAAGGTATCCTTCGACTGGTCGTAGGTCTGGACTTTGAGTCGTAGGTTTACGACTGGTCTTAGATACAGTCGACACTGTTCCTTCAACTAGTCGAACAAACCCCAGGACTAGTCGAAGCCTAACAGAAAATATCTGAATTTTGTAACAAACTTACGACTGATTCAGAAATTTCTTAGACAGGTCGAAGCAGTGCTAGGACTAGTCGAACAAAGTCTAGGACTAGTCTTAGAACTGACCAAACTCACGTAAATCAAACATATGACTAATGTATCCAAAATGTCCTACTCTAAAGGTCAACCTAAGGTTAGTCAAACCTCAATCGTGAAGTAAGGACATTGAAACTTAAGGACAAGTGACCTTTGAAAGTAGTAAACCTTGAAGTCTTGTTGTAGCTAATCCTTGAAAGTATCTTGAGTTCTTTACGATCGAACTTGCAAGCTTCTTGATATCTTGCAATGTCTTGACTTGAGAGCAATACTTGTCAATCATAATTGAACTTGAGTAGAACTTTCTTCTTTACACTTGTGAGCATTGCTTGTTCATCAAAGTTGATCTTGAGTGGATCTTTGTACTTTACACTTGTGAGCATTGTTTGTTCATCAAAGTTGATCTTGAGTGGAGCTTCGCATAACAAGTTACATACCAGTGTCTTTGGCACCCCAAATTTGACAACAGAAAGGGATATAAACGATAACACTTACTATTACAACTGCCATGAATATGGGCATCTAGTAAACAAGTGTCCTAAAAAGGACAAACTTACAAAAAGAAAGGTATGTTGGATACTTGGGATGAATCTTCTGGCTCTAAAGCCTCTTCTGAATCAGAAGATTCTAAAACCAAGTCGGGTAATGAAGTCAAAGCCCTTATGACTCTAGCCAAGTTCACTTTTTCAGATCATGATGATTCAACTAGTGAAGAAAATCTGAATAGCGATCATGAAAATGAAGATCTTCAAGATGCTTATAATGCCCTTTACACGGAAAGTTGTAAAATTGCTGTTAAACTTAAACTTCAGAAAGAAAATTTTTCAAAACTTAGAGAAAATTTTGATTCTCTTATTTTAGAAAAATCTCACATTTCATATTATTTTGAAAAAACTAAGTGTGATTTAGATTTCAAAAAATCCCAAGTTGAAAACTTAAAATCTGAAAACGAAAAGCTAAAACTTGAAATCTCTTCACTTTTGAGTTTAAAAGACACATGAAAGTATGCCCAAGGTGATCCTAAGTTAGAAAAACTATTATCCAGATTCAGAAAATGTGGCGACCGATCTGAATTGGGCTACAACAAAAGTATTCTTCCCAAACATAAGAATACTTATCCTAACTTTGTGAAAGGAAAGTCTTCAAACTCAAAAGGAAAAAGCCTAAATCAAAATTATCCTAAAAATGATAAAACTTTTCAATCCTTAAAACCTAAAAGCAACCATATCTACTATAAAAATCAGAGTCGTAATCCTTTAGCTGAGAAAATTGTTGATTTACTTAAGGAGCTGTTAAAATCTAACTTAGTAGGTCGGTCTTCTATCAACTACAAAAATAAAAAGACCAACTATACTCCTAAACTTAAGACTGTAATGAAATGGGTTCCTAAGGTTACCTGCTTGGTTGCCCACACTGCTTTCAAAGTTTCAAGTCATTCAAAGTGGTACCTAGACAGTGGTTGCTCCAGACACATGACAGGTGACAAAGGTCTGTTTACCAATCTTAAAGACATGATTGATAATTCAGTCACATTCGGTGATGGTAGCAACTGCAGGATTGTTGGCCAAGGTACGGTCCAACTTTTTAACCTCCCATTATTTGATAATGTTTTATATGTAGAAGGGTTAGAACACAACTTATTAAACATTTCTCAAATATGCGATAAGAATCATAACGTAAAATTTACCAACCTAGGGTGCGAAATTTTAAACAAACATGGTTATGTAATATTAACTGGTCGCAGAACTTCTGAAAACTGCTACATAGTAAGTGATTCTAGCTCATCTAATCTATCGTGTTACATGGTCCATACCGATGAGACCGAGTTATGGCATAAACGCCTCGGACATGTACACTACCGCAACTTGTATAGATTGAGCAAAAGAGAGTTAGTAAGAGGCTTACCCAAAATACAGAAAATAGATAAAATATGTGGCAAATGCCAGATTGGCAAACAAACTAGGAGTACTCACAAAAAGATGGACTCTAATGCCACATCTAAACCGCTCAAACTCCTCTATACGGATCTTATTGGACCAACTAGAATGGAGAGTCGAGGTGGCAAGAAGTACATCCTAGTAATTGTTGATGACTTTACCAGATATACTTGGGTAGTCTTCCTAAGAGACAAATCAGAAACTCTCGATGAAATAAAAAGAGTACTTAAACATATCCAAACTGAAAAAGAGTCTCAAGTCTGTAAGATTCATAGCGATCATGGATCAGAATTTGAGAATAACAGTTTTGAGAAGTTTCGTAGTGATCAGGGAATATCACATGAATTCTCTGCACTCAAAACACCACAACAAAATGGTATAGTAGAAAGAAAAAATAGAGTGCTTCAAGAAATGGCAAATGTAATATTAAAATATATGAAGCTCCCTAAAAATCTTTGGGCCGAAGCCGTCAATACTGCGTGTTATATAATTAACCATGTTAATTTATACTAGAAAATCAAATTGTAAAACGGCTTATGAAATGTGGTTTGATAAGAAGCCTACTGTCAAATACTTTCGAGTTTTTGGTAGCAAGTACTACATTTTACGTGACCGAGAAAATCTGGGTAAGTTTGACACCAAAAGTGATGAAGGAATATTTTTAGGGAAATAGTCGAGCGTATCGGGTTCTTAATAAGAGGACTGGTGTTATTCAAGAGTCTATTAATGTGGTTATTGAGAATCACTTGAATATACCTGTTTCAAGTTCAGAAAATGATGAAGTACTTCTAATTGATAAACCAGATACTTCATCAAGTCAAAATAACTGTAAACTGAGAAATGTTAAAGATCATCCAACTAATCAGATTCTTGGAAACTCTCTCACTGGTGTGTGTACTCATAGACAACTAGAAGATACGTGTAATTACTTGTGCTTTACATCTCAGATAGAACCGACTAATGTAAAAGAAGCTCTTACTGACAAAAACTGGATAATTGTGATGCAAGAAGAGCTTAATCAATTTGTTAGAAATGATGTTTGGTATTTAGTTCCAAGACTTAAAGATAAACACATTATCAGAACTAAATGGATTTTCAAAAATAAGTCTGATGGACTTGATAATATCATTAGAAACAAGGCTAGGCTGGTTGTACAAGGGTACACTCAAATTGAGGGTATAGATTATGATGAGACCTTTGCACCAGTAGCTCATCTTGAATCAATCAGACTATTTATATCCATTGCATGCTTTAGAAAGTTCAAAATATACTAAATGGATGTAAAGAGTGATTTCTTAAATGGCAATTTGCATGAAGAAGTGTATGTTGAACAACCAACGGGTTTTGAAGACCCAAAGAATGCTGATCATGTCTATCGCCTAAAAAAGGCTCTCTACGGTTTGAAACAAGCTCTTAGGGCATGGTATGAAAAGTTGACTAAGTTTTTGCTAAGTCATAATTTTCTAATGGGAAGTGTTGATAAGACTTTATTTGTTAAAAAATATAATGATCACATTTTAATAGTGCAAATTTATGTTGATGATATAATTTATGGATCTACCTGTGCTAACATGACTGTTGAGTTTGCAGATCTCATGAAATCTAAGTTCGAAATGAGCATGGTTGGGGAATTGAATTATTTCCTAGGGTTGAAAGTTAAACAACAACCTGATAGTTTCTTTATTTCTCAAACCAAATATACTCTAAACTTAGTTAAAAATTTTGGATTTGAGAATGGAAAAAATTTTGATACTCCTATGAGTACTACTTTGAAACTCTCAAAGGACTCTATAGGTAAGGGTGTAGATCGTAAACTATATCGAAGTATGATTCGAAGCTTGCTTTATTTAACTGTAAGTAGACCTGATATTGCATTTAGCATAGGAATTTGTGCTAGATACAATCTGACCCTAAAGAGTCACATTTAACTGCATTTTAAATATATGAATTTGCTCATTTTTGGCTATGCACGACTAGTCGAGTACATGCTTGACTAGTCATGTCATAATCGGTCGAGCAGGTACTCGACCAGTCGTGTAGCGCGGGGTTTACCTTTATTTGGGGGAAAAAATCCCTTTTTCTTCATTTTGGGCTTCTTCTCCAATGGGTCCTAGGTCAACCGGTCGAACCTATCTCCTTGTTCTTCATGGTTAGTGTTTTATTTCCATTTTCCTTGTAGATTCAAGTTCATATCACTTCTTTTTCATCTTTGGAGTGATTTATTTCTCGTTTCTTTGTGGTTTTTGGAGTTTTCTTCTCTAAAATCTGATCTTGAGAAAACTCACTCTACTTCTTTTGCAACCGCTTGGTTCCTTGATTTCCTAATTGCAAATGGAAGGTAAAGGGAAAAAGAAAAGTTCTCATCGTCCTTCATCGTCTAGATCAACACCTATCACAAGGCGCCACCTTCGATCACCCGAAGATGATCCCTCCTATGTGCGGGATATAAGGTTGCACAAAGTAATAGTTGAACGACCTTTTCACGTTGAACATTTAGCTCCATTTGAAAATGAAACCATAATAAAGAATTTACAAAAACTGTAAAATACCTGGATAAATGCGCAATGGAGTACTAATGGAAATGCGCTTGCTTCAAAGTATTTGTTACCCAGATACAGAGTCCTTCACAGGATATTCATTTCGAATGTTTATCCTCGTTCTGGTAACAAAACCGAACTCACTACTTTCATGATTCGGATTTTTCATTCCATCATCTCTGGTACTTCAGTATGTCTTCCTTCTTTAATCTATCTTGCATTATATAATTCCATCTCCATCCTGGACACAGTGATATCCCTTTTGCTTCTCTGATGACTGTGTTAGCCACCCACTTAATAGTGGCTATGCCTGTTAGAGAGGCTCTCATTCAACACCTAATATTCAACAACTCCAATATAAACCAAATGAATTTGAGGTTGGCCACAGGCCAAGTCAATGTGGGTGTTGGAGGAGCTACTGTAGTGAATGAAGAAGAATGTGATTTACCTACAGATGACATAAACATGGACGATGTTTTTTATGAGATCGAGTCTGATTTAGCAGATGATCCTAACTATCAGCCATCTAATTTTGATGCCCGGTTGCGCTCTCTTGAGGAGAAGGTAGAGAATATGAATGTGTCCCATGATTTGCAATTCGAGTATATGCGCAAGTATCTTAAGCACATTAACAAGGGACTTCATAAACTTGATCCTACCATACCTACTCCTTCATCAGGTTCTAATTAGTTTTTGTTTATCTTGGTTTGTAATAACTCTTATGATACTTAGCTTTTTTTCGGTTTGTGGGATTGTATTTGGTAGAACTCTGTTGATGTTGGTTGATTATGCCTGAACATTACTTGCTTATAAAGTTAATATCTTATCTATCTTGATCCATTATTCCTCATTGCTCGACTTATTCTTCCTTGTGTTTTATATCCCGTTTAATGTATTGATTTCTTCCTTTGTCATATTGTGACAAAAAGGGGGAGAATTTTGTCATGCTTGATATATGGTGTTTATGATTATCATATATGGCATGTGGATTGTTGACATGTAGACATATAGCCTTCTTCGTGTAAGGGGGAGAAGTAAGTGAGGGGGAGTAGTATTGTTAGAGGTATTGATGCGAATTAATTAATGCTTGTTTATAACTGGTGTATGATTCTTTAACCAGGTTGACTGATTTATATTGATAACCGGTGTATGATTCTTTGTGCGTATAATGCTTATATTATTATGAAGTGTGTTTTGTCACAAATTTGACAAAGGGGGAGATTGTAAGTGCTATGGTTTCTAGATCCTATAAATTGTAAAATTTTGTAGTGCCAAAACCTCTTGGAATCTGTGTCTTGTGTAACACATCAATATATTCAAGACAGTGCAAGGACAATGGTCTTTTCAATGGTCTTTCCTTCAAAATCTTCAAATGCAAGATTACTTGTTCATGATCAAGTACAACATCAAGTGTGAATTCAAGCTTACAAGCTTCAAGAGTTAAAGTTTTTCAAGGCTTTATTCAAGTTAAGAAAAAGTTTCTATACTTTGTTCCTCAAGCTCAAGCTTTAATATGTCACAAATTCAAGCTTCAGAAGTCTCGAGTTCAAGCTTCTACGAATGTCAAGATCTCAAGCGTCATGAACTTCAAAGAAAATCTATCAACCGAAGGAAAAGAAGTTTCAATGTTCATACATCATGGATAAGGTATGAATGACCCTAGATTGACCATAGGATAAGTCATTTTGTATACATAATTTAAATTAAGTCACTTTATAAGTGCATTGACTATTTCTCGACTAGTCCTGGACTTTACCCGACTAGTCCTAGCACTGGCTCGACCAGTCCAAGAATTCCTCGACCAATCCTAAGGTTGTTACTGATTTTCAGGAATTTTTGTTAAAGCCTCGACCAGTCCTGGAGACTGCTTGACCAGTCGTGTGAACAGTGCTCGACTTGTGCTCGACCAGTTATGTAGCTTTGACTCAAAGTCCAATAACTAAAAGTGGTTCTACACGACCAGTCATGGACAGGACTCGACCAGTCGTGAAGGTCACTCGACTGGTCGAGCAGAGCCTACGACCAGTCGTGGAATGACTTTATCATATTGCACTCAAAATTTCAAAAATCTGTTGGTCCTACGACCAGTCATGCCGACCTCAGGACCAGTCGAGAGTGCAATTTCTACAACTATAAATAGAGCACGAATTTTAGAGTTTTATATTCAATTCAAGCTAAATCAATACGCCACTCTGAGAGATAAGTTAGTCATCTTTTTAAGCTATATTGTGCTCATTTAATATTCTCTTAATTTAGCTTTGTTTTATTTGATTTTGTATTCTTTATTCCAATCATATTTGAAGAAGGGATTGAGACTTACCCTTTCTTGGAATCAAAATCAAATAGAACTCGCCCAACTTGATTTAATTTAAAATCAATTTAGTATCTAGTTCCATTTCATAAGTGAGTGTGGACATTGAACTTCTACTCCAATTTGGTTCTTCCGGGCTCCATCAAAAAGAGAATATTTAGGTATTTTATAGTTTTTGTAAATTCTTTATTTTGGTTTCATTGAGATTGTGCTAAAAATCTCTTTGTTTTGGTTTGTCTAAGGTGATCCAGAAAACTCAGAGTGTGGGGTTTTTTGAATTGTGTAAGCCCACTTGAAAGGCACAATTGTGAGGGTTTTAGGTTAAGCTGGAAAAACATATTTTTATAGTGAACGCTAATATCCACTGTGTGAGGATATTAGGAGTGGAGTAGTTGTGTGGCTATTTTTCTAAACAGTTGGTGTACACACAAGCGAACCACTATAATTTTTGTTCTTGTGGTCTGATTGTTTATTTCTTTTTGTGGATGTTAGTAATTTCCTTTTTGCATTTGTGGAGAATGTTGTAATTTCTTTTATGCAAGTGTGGGAATGTTGTAATAAATTGGATTTCTTTCCTTGCCATTTATTTCTTTATTCCTCTGTATCAGTTTGAGTTTTTGATACACAGACACTTCTAGGAATCAGGTTGTCCTAGCATAAACCTTTGGTTTTTGGTGTAAGGTTGTCCTTAGAACAACGTCTGTATCAATCTCTCAATACTCGTTCATTTAAGGTTGTATTTAATTTCAACATTATGATATTGTTTATGTGCTATCAGTATTTTTATTTTGTTTAAATTCCGTTGTTAATTTTTAATTTGGCATAGTCCTATCCCCCCCCCCCCCCCCCCCCCCCCCCAGGACTTAATAGGTCGGCCTTTTCAAGCTTTCAGTCTATATCTTGGTAATTAGGACCAGACATGACTCTTAAGTTGTTTGTGAGAATGCAGTTTAATGGTCTAAGCACATTTGATCCTCCTCTAGGTTGGTTACTCTTGATAGATCATTAAGCTTATACATTAAAGGTGTGGTGACAGGTACGCCACTGAAGTGTGAACACAACAAAACTTGTCTAAATGGCCACCGTGTATTCAAAATTTGATGCCAATAGGCTGATGCAACCTTCACATGGTTCACCACATGAATTTATGTTGGATTTTGAATGGTTGTCCACACTTTCTATGGTGTGGCATGTGTATTTCATCTGAAGGTGATGAACAACAAGATAAGGGGATGCCTGGAAAGTCAAGCTCATGCATTCATTACGAGAGCCACAACATTGAATATGATGTATGGCCATTCATAGATGAGAGTGGAGATTTTAAGGAGTGGGACCCGAGACAAGATGGGTTTGATCCTAAATTCTAGTGTCACGTCTCCTCCTTTATTAAGAACATCGAGATTTCAAGGAGTGGGGTATGGGACTAGATGGATTTGGGAACATATTCTACTTTTAGAGTGAAGTATATCTTTTTTTCGGGTGTTGATGGAATCCAAGGAGTGGGACCTGATACGGGATATGAGCCCAAATTTTTTACTGATTTGTTTCGGCTTGTTAGGCCTTAATCTATTCAAAATCATCATTTTGCACCGTGTAGGCTTTAACAAAGTGCTAAATTATGGCCGACAATGAGCCCTTGGCTCTGGTCAGCCCATGTTAGGTTGTGCTTGAGTTTCAACCTGAAAACAAGGCTTATTTTAAAAAATGAGTAAGAAAATGAGACTGGCTATGGCTAAATCACTCTCATTTCAAAGCACTTTAAGGTTGCATGTTGGTATTAATAGAAGGTTTTAATTCCCTAATCACATAAAATTTAGTAAGAGCCATCAAGTAAATGCATGGTTCTGGTCTCTCTCCTTTTTTTTTTTTTTTTTTTTTTTTTTGTAGTGTTCACCACATGAATTTGTGGTAGATTTTGAATGGTTGTGGACTGGCAATATGATAAGGGGATGTCAGGTTAGGCTCATGCATTCATTATGAGAGCCACAACATTGAAAGCAATATACAACCATCCCTACATGAGAGATTTTTAGGAGTGGGGCTTGAGATAGGATGGTTTTGGGCCAAGATTCTACTGTCAAGTCTCCACTTTCGCTAGAATCACTGAGATTTCAACGAGAGGGACACGGGACTGAATGGGCTGAGATTCCACTTTTTAAGTCTTCTTTTCTTTTGGGTGTTACCATATTACAAAGAATCGGGCTTTGGACTGGATATGGGCGCATACTTTTTACTAATTTGATACGGCTTGTCAATCTGAAGTCTATATAAAAATTTTATTTTGCACAGCCAGGGTTAAGGGGCAACACTCAATTACAGTTGGCAATGGGCTTATGAATTTGGTCAACCCACAAGCCAGCTGGCCAGACCTGCTTCTAACTCGATCTTAATTAGGTGTAATTACTGGACCATGCTTTGGTTTCGGAAGCGGATTGGCTGGTGTACCACACACCAGCTATATAGCTACTGTAGGTACGTGTCTTGAGAAGACGAGCACTGACGCTCCTTCAGCTCTTTTTATTTATTTATTTATTTATTTAACACACGCACACACACTCACGCTAGTGGAATTTCACCACCTATGGGTACTCGAACACGTGCATTGAGATAAACACGGGCAAGAGTAAGGACCCGCTCCTTCAGCTCCGAGTTGGACCAACGGTTCAAAGGAGATCAAAGTTACATGGCCCCACAGTGATGTATTTATTATATCTACACCGTTCATCTATTTTTAGAGATCATTTTAGAGCATTATATAAAAAATGAATCATATCGACCACACCACAAATATCACCCTGAAAATGAGGGCTATTAAAGCATATGAGTTAGGCTATGGCTGACTCACTCTTGTTTCCAATAGTTTCAAGGATGCACGTAGGTATTAAGAGAAGTTTTCAATTTCCAAATCTCATGAAAGTTACTAATAGGTTTTAAATAAAACTAAATGGGTCAAAGGAGTGGTGCTTAGGTCTAATAATTTGTTAACGGGTGGGACCATGTGTTAAAATTCTAAACCCAATTAGTAAATGGATGAGGATTGGGGTCACAGGTCCATGGGCTGTGGCTTTGGTTGGGATTTGAAGAGTTGCCATCATGTAGCGGGCCATTGACCCGAAACTAGTCCCACCCTCTACCACTCTGCTTAAAATTTGTATTTTTTTTTCTTCACAGCAGTGATGGATCCAAGTTTGCATCATTGAGCTTGGGGTTCAAATAACACCCAAATATTCAACAAAATATATAAGAGATATGCCAACCAATTTGTACAGCAAGAGGTTGTAGAGATGATTCTTGATAAAAATGTAATATCCGTGATCAAGAAGGTCCACTATGAAGATCCATTGACCGAAAATAGGTCTCTAACTCATGACGTGGGCTATAGACATGAGAAAAATAAATTATCATAATAACATGACAAGCAACCTATATTTGATGTAACACACTTCATGAGTGGAGTAGCCCAAAACTCTTGAGAGAGGACATGCTAATAGTGGACAAAGTTCATGAGCGACACAGATCTGGCATGCATGGCGTGTAGATGCGTGTCCTATCAATAAACTCCACAATCTCTGTGCAAATTGATTTGCCAATGTTCACTTAGAGTAGCATCGCATACAAGCAAGGCTAATCTTTCAGTGATCTAGACAATTCATCTGTTGAGACACACTAGATAGTTATTTGATACATTTTTAGGCTAGGTTGGACTAGGTCCCGACTAATTAATCTTTTCAGGCTCAAGATTGCGCTTGTTGTGTTAGGCTCATTCGGGGCTTAAATTCATGTGCAAGATCCAATTATTAGGCAGGATAACAGCAAAGAATAAGTCAATCCATTAATTAGATGGGTGAAGTGTCAATTCATAAAGTATCCAAACAAGTCAATCCATTAATTAGGTGGGTGCACTATCAATTCCATTAAGTATCTAAACGCACCATAGAACTTATCATCCAATTCATCATCTTTTATCATCCAATTCATCATCTTTCACACTAGAATAGATTAGCGGAACTTTTGGTGACATTCCTCTCCACTAGCACGACACCTAGATAGGGCATCCGTCCCATGAAAACAGTAGATCCCACCGTAAAGTTCACCCTTCTTGAAAATCAATCTGGTCGACCCACTAGATGGGCCACACCTACACGTTGAGATAGATGTAGTTTGGGTTTTCAGGTCTTTAAACCATGGGCTCAATTACAACTTTCAAATACTATGAATTAGATATCAAGGAAGCAATTTGATTAGTGAATTGGTATTTTCACATGCCATCATCAATGGGAAGGGAAATAAGACTAGAAATGGATTCCAAGAGCTTTCCGATGATACTGTGAATGAGATCAATGGCCATTAGATATTTTATTACAACGGCTTGGGGTTTGCCTTAGTAAGAGTTTTATTATGTAGGTATTATTTTGACTGTCTCACAAATAACTCATTTCCCCTCAATCTCACAGTCATCTAAATTTGAATGGAAAGAAGGTTCGTCTTTTCATTCACCTAAAGTAACATCTCAATTCGATTCATGCCTTTAGACAACGTGGACCACATTTCAGGGTCGAAATGGTCGGTTCAGAGTCTGCCCAAGGCCTAGCCATTTCCTTAATGAGCTAAGAATTTTAGCTTGAACCTGACACATTACCCATTACACAGGCCCTGCCCATACCCTCTTAAAATTTGCCAAGCCCCAGCTCTATCTCTAAATCACAGATTGTGATTGGATTGGACTGGACTGGACCCAATCAATCTTGAAGTTTGGATCTGCTTATTGTTTTTGTCCTAACATGATACGTAGAAACTAATGGACGAGATGGATTTCTCATTGACATCCCAGTGCAGCCCCCATAGCATTCCATAACTTCATTTGTGCGGAATGGGACACCGATTAGCTACTGACCTGATGTAGAGCATGTCGTGGACACTTTCATGGCCAAGATGGATCAGAAAAGGCCCGGTCAACAACAGAAGTGATCCAGACCGTCATAACTTAAAACAGGCGTATTTTGCAAAGCGGAATGAGCTATCGGATGTACCATGTATGATTTTGGGGTAGGACGAGCAACTTTAGCCACCCAACTCCGCTATGCCTGGTTGACCACACCAAATTTGTGAAATACCATCAGATCAATGGTCAAATTCCTATTTTAATTTCATTTTTACTATTTATAGTAAGTTTTAGTTTGAGTATAACTCTTCATCCATTGGGCTTTAGGAGTTGTGCCCAACATGAAAAGTGCTTAGAATAATTAGGAGAATAGCATGGTTGAGCCAAATAGGATGCTTACTATTTTTTGCCAAAAATAATGAGGTCTAGTGGAAATCACGACTGTCTAGTTTACTACTTATAGTAAGTCGCGATTTCTAGGAGTTTTACTTATAGTATGATTCTGAAACTTAACCCTAAGGTTCATAGCCTTATTTAATGAGTTGTAAATTTGTTTTTCATCATTAATAAAATTATTTCAAATATTTTAGAATTATTTCTATTTTCTTTTACTTGTAGATTCGAGGTTTCTCTGTGAGGAGTACAAAGAAGAATTTCCGTGGATTCAAAACAATTATCCCCCCTGAGTAAGACCATGTTCAACCTCACATCCTTCCCTACATCAGACTACTAACGACTTTAGTGGCTATCTGGTTACTAAAGTGATGTCACCAAGTTTTGTGGACCCCACCATGATGTATGTGTTCTGTCCACTCAATCTATCCATTTGGAGAGTTCATTTTAGAGCATGAGGAAAAGAATGAGGCATCCAAAGCTCAAGGGACAACAATTTGAACGATTTGAATTGCCATGCAACTGCGCCATGTGTATGGTATGAGAAACCACTGTTTAAAAAAATAGTGCTGAACTAACATAGGAATCTAGCCCTATACACTATAGGACGTGGATTACCTACTAACCCTGCTAGCATGGAGGTGGCTACTAGACGTGCTTTGTGGTGTCCATGATGATATATTTGTTTTATCCATTATTCATTTATTTTTCTTGATCATTTTAGGATATGATCCAAAAAAATTAGATATATCCAAATCTCAAGTTGACCACACCACAAGAAAACAGTGGTGATTGAACTCTCATCATTAAAAACTTTCTTCAAGCCCAATGTAATGGTTATTTGCCATCCACCGTGATGAAGGGAAAACAAAAATATCAACTGCATCCAAAACATTTGTTTCCCCCATGAAGTTTTTAATTTTGGGCATTTAATCAAAACTAGTTTCCTAATGTGTGGTCCACATGAGATTTATATTTATCTCATATTTTGGTTCATGCCAATAAATGAGCCAGAAAATGGATGAACGGCATGGATAAAAGAAATACATCATGATGAGGCCCACAAAGCACCATTCAATAGCTAGCCTTAGTAGGTAACCCACGTCCTCCAATGTAGGGGTTGGTAAGCATGTTATCTTACAATTTTATGGGCACGGATTAGGTGTTACCAAGGCAACAGCTTAGTGGGAGTTACCATTACCGTTGGGCCCACTTTGATCACATGTTGTATATTCACCCTGTCTATCTGTTTTTACTGCCCATTTTAGGACACGGTCCAAAAAATTAAGCATATCCAAATCTCAAATCTTAGGTGGACCATACCACAACAAACTGTGATGATTGAACACTTACCATTAAAAACTTCCTAAGGCTGTTGAGTGTCAAATATTATATATTTTCCCCATCTACATCTTGGTTTTAAGAACGTGATACTACTTAATGGTATATTTTATATATGTTTTTGTTGCAAGTTGAGTTTAAGAGCTTGGATTGAAAAGAATGCTAAAAGCATGGACTTAAGGCTCAAGAATTGCCAGGGCAAAGAATGGATCTTTGGATACCAAGATTGAAGATTTCAAGACCCCAAGATTCAAGAAAACCAAGTGGAGAAGGAAGGAAGTCGAAAGAACAAAGTACTGAAACTCACTTCACTTTTTGTGTCATCGACCACTGTTCGATGACATCAAGCCATTGTTCGATGACATCGAACACAGGTCGATGACATCAAATTTTTACATGAAAATCGAGTTGGCTGCTGGATAAATTGAAGACATTTTTCGATGGCTCGAGGAACTATTCGACGACTCGAAGATCTACTCGATGACATCGAATCCTGTTCGATAGCAACGGAATTTATGAAGAATTGTGAAGCAACTCGCTGGACTGTTTTGGGCACATTCTCGATGGATCAAAGACCATTCAATGGCATCGAAGGACTTCTCGATGACATCGAAGGAAGGTTCGATGGCACAAGAACTTACGCAGTGCGGAAAAGTTACGAAGTGCATAAAGGTGCGAGCTAACATAGAGGACTTACTTGGCTTGAGCAATCCTCAAGCCTCACCTTTCTCAACCCTAGAAACCCCAGAGCCCCCTTTTAGAAACCTTAGAACCCTCTTAAAAAACTTAGAATGCCTTAGAATACATCCCGATCCCATATATGATTTTTTTTTTTTTATAGCTTTCAAAAGGAACCAAAACGGAATAAGAAACAAAAATCGTAGAATCTGTGTTTTCGCAAACGAATCTGCATAAACCTTCGATGACATCGAACTACCTTCGATGTCATCGAAAATGTTTAAAACAGTCCAACGACCAAGGCTGAAAATCCAGAAAAAAACTCGATGGCACTGACCGGCTTCGATGTCATCGAATTAGCTTCGACGACATTGAAGCTGGTTCGATGTCATCGAACAGTGAATTCTCAGATTGAAGATATCTGACACCAACAATCTCAACCATGTCTTCAATCTTTAAACATAACTCCTTGTCCTCTTCTCTTATCTCTGTAATTCAACATAGCTTCATCAACGCTTCTTGTGCACACTCTGTCCTTCTTTTACATCATTGCCAAGCCTAAAGAAGTTACATAGAACTTGAACTTCTCTGAAGGAACGAAACCACATGCCCTACCACCTTTGCTCCTGTCTTCTCAAAAAAGAAGATGTAGTCTTCTGTACCTCGTATGTATCAAAGTAACCATCTCACTGCCTCCCAATGTTGCTTACCAGGGTATTTGCTCACAACACTGTTTGCCTGTGAAATAATGGGTCTAATACAGACCATGGCGTGCACTACCAACTGCATTCGAATAAGACTCATGAGACATATCCTGTTTTTTTTCATCTATTTTGGGACATGTCTTGAGGAAAACTTGAAGTGAGTAGCGTAGGGAACACTCACCGGCTTTTCCTAGTCCATCGTATACTTGATCAATACCTACTCAAGATTCTATCTAAGATAACCAAAGCCTTCTCCTCTTCCTATCTCCATGAATATCTATGCCGAGAACCATCTTTACAGCCCCCTTATCATTCATTTCGAATGTCCCACTTAACCGAGTTTTAGTACGTTGATTTTAGACATGTCATTATTGGTGATCTAAATGTCATCAACATACAATTACTGACTTAGCATGAAGGAATCAAATTTTATACCACTGCCTAGGCGATAGGTCGTACAACAACCTCCTGTAAACTTTTTCTCTGCCCCTTTAAACTTTGAACTGCTCTGTTTGCTTCATGAAGAACCGCTCTTCCAATTTCCCATGCAAAAGTGTAGTCTCTTCATCTATCTATTCCAGCTCGAGATCGCATTGGGCAACCAGTGCCAATACGAATCTAATAGACACCTGTTATACTGTCGGCGCAAATATCTCTAAGAAGTCGATCCCTTCTCTCTGAGCATAACCCTTTGCTATCAGCCTCGCTCTGTATCTATATTGATCCTCTTATAGATCCACCTGCATCGAACTATTTTCCAGCCCATTAGAAGCTCTGCCAACTCCCATGTGTCGATCTGATACAACGAGTTCATCACATCGTCCATAGTCACTTTCCACTTCTTAGCACCAGGCTCACCTAGAGCCATCTGAATAGTAGACGGATCCCCCTCGTCTATAATGAGAGCATATGCCATATACGAGTCGTACATGTACCTTGTCAATATCCTGCGATTATGCTGTATGATTCTTCTCATAGGTAGCTGCTCCACCTGCTCTGTATCTCTATCGGTGCATCTCAGCCTTCATGCCCTGCCCGCTCATGTCGATCGCCATGCCCAACATGTCACACACGTGCAGAGGTGGAATCGGTTATATCCACTGCAGCTCGACCTGTTGAAGTGCTCCCTATCAACCTATAAAGATTACCGAGTCGTTGCGCATTCATGATTACATGTGCCCCATTAGATACTTTAAGGGTATCATCAATAGTCGTGAACTTACACCCTATAGCCTCAAGTGCACCGAGAGAAATCAGACTCTTCTTCATGTCGGGAACATGCCTCACCTTAGTCAAGGTATATTTTGTCCCATCAAACATCTTGAAGTGCACCGTACCAACAGCCACAACATTGCAGGCACTATCATTGCCCATAAACGCTTGTCCACCGTCGCACTCCTTGTAGCTAGCGAACCAACTCCGATGAGGAGTCATGTGAAAGGATGCCCTTGTGTCTAAAATCCACTCACCCTTACGATCATCGTATGGGTGTCTAATCATAGACACAGATAAGACATCACCATCACATCCACTCAATCTATCTGACGTGGCAACGTTGGCATCCCTGTACGAAGCCCCAGATTCTTCTCTCTTAGATTGAGAATTTACACAATCCTTCTTCATATGTCCTTTCATCCCACAGTTCCAACACTTTAATTTACCTTTGCCCTTGCCCTTAGATTTGGATCTAGAGCTTGAAGATCATGTACCTTGTTTAGAATTTCTATCCCTCGTAATTAGTGCATCGGAAGATGTCCCCATGTCACCGTTAAGTTTTCTCATAGCCTTCCCTTGAAGAGTTAAAATAACTACGTCGATGCTCAGGGTTTTATTTGTGGTGCACATTGTGTTATTGAATGACTCATACAATGCCGGAAGTGAAGTCAACAACATACATGTTTGTTCCTCATCTTTGACAACTTCCACCATATCTAGTAATTTGTACTCCAATTTATTAAAGTTGCTGATGTGGGCCTCAAGATCTCCACCCTCTACCATCTTGAAGTTATACCACTGTAGCTTCAAGTGTAAACGATTTTCAGAGGATTTTTTCATATAGACATCCTCTAACTTCGCCTATAACTTAGCCGCAATTTTCTCCATCACGACATTGTAGAGAACCACATTCGTGAGACACAAACGGATGGAGGCTAAAGCATTACTATTAGTCTCCCATTCTTCATCCTTCATAGTCAATTTCCGCTCCTCGTGAGCCTTAACTTCGCCTTACTTGGTTAATAGACTAATCATCTTAATCTTCCATAACTCAAAATTATTTTTGCCTGAGTACTTCTCAATATCAAACTTGGCATTTCCTATTGATGATAATCCTACAGATTCAAATTTGTGCCCCAACGATTGCTCTGATACTAGTTGTTGGGATTTGTACTGCGGAATCATACAGAGATGGATCTAGGATAGCAATCCAAGAGCACCAAGCAATCACAAGAAACACAGAGATTTAACGTGGAAAACCCTTGTGGGAAAAAACCACGGCATAAAGCGATAGAAAATTCTACTATGAAAGCAAAAATTACAAAGATAAATGACTTACTTGGCTTGAGTATTCCTCAAACCTCACCTTTCTCACCCCTTGAAACCCTAGAGCCCCATTTTAGAAACCCTAAAACCTTTTTAAAAAACTTAGAATGCCTTAAAATACATCCCCGTCCCGTATACAACCCTTTTTATAGCTTTAGAAATGAACCAAAATGGAATAGGAAATAAAAATCACAGAATCTGTATTCTCGCAAACGAATTTGCATAAACCTTCGATGACATCGAACTACCTTCGATTTCATTGAAAAATGACAAAAACAGTCCATCGACCGGGGCTCAAAATCCTGAAAAAACTCGATGGCATTGACTGGCTTCAATGTCATCGAATTGGCTTCGATGACATTGACCGACTTCGATGTCATCGAACAGTGAATTGTCAAATTGAAGGCATCTAACACCAACAGTTTCTTGGTCTAAAAATTAAGGCGTTTCCAGTCATGGGATGAGCCATGATGTTAGAATTTTTTATTTTTATTTTTAAATGGATGTTCAATGAGAAGTTGGCCAATTTTTTTTTGCCACACACTTGACTTGAAATTGTGTCCCACCTGATATTTCAACCAGTGTGAACCTTTTTAGAAATGGATCTGTGACCCACCTAAGGGACAACTAGCAATCGATACCATGTTGGCACATGTCAAAGCATGTAGAGGGGCTTCCTTAGAAATGCATCTAAACTTAGCAAACTTCACGTGTATTTCATTATCATCATTGCCTTGCACCAACTATTTAAGGTCACCTATTCTCATGGTAGCTTAGCAGAAGTTCAACAAATGGCTCCACACAATCACCTTTAGCCTCTCTGGCTACAATCTGGTGTAAATTCCAATAGCATGTGCATGTGCACATATGTGTGTGTGTGTGTGAGAGAGAGAGAGAGAGAGAGAGAAAGAGAGAGAGAGAGAGAGAGAGAGAGAGAGAGAGAGCTAGCCTCAAGAGATTTACAACAAACTCAAGTGCCGCATTAGTTTCCATGGGACCATTCTGCAAAAAAATAAAAATAAAAATAAAGATAAAAAAACAAAACAAAACAAAATAAAAAACAAAAAACAAAAACAAAAACAAAAACAAAAACAAAAACAAAACAAAACAAAACAAAACAAAAAAAAAAAACAAAAACAAAAGCAAAAAAAAAAAAAAAAAAAAAAAAAAAAAAAAAAAAACAAACAAACAAACAAACAAACAAACAAAAAAGAAGAAGAAAAAAGAAAGCTAATGCTAGTCAAGAATTTTGAAGGCCTATGTGGAAATTTGTCAATTTGGTTGCATTTCTAAGTACATATTAAATAAAATGTTAAGCCCCTATTTGGTAGATGACTAAATACGAGTTCATCTCATTTTAATTAACCGTAATTGTGTTAATAGAGATCTTGATCTCCTATGCATAATGAGCTCATGGTAACAATAATGATGTAAAAGACCGCTATCTCTAATACATAGTGTTAACTAAAATAAGACTTCTTTTTTAGGCATATACCAAACATGGCATAAGATAAAAAAAAATTTGTATCATAAGCAATACCTCAAACGGGGGAACCAAATTCGCCACATTACGGACAGTGAAAGCTTCTCTAGGTTGAAACCCCAAGACGTTGGAAGGGCAGACCCATCGAGTTTGTACATGCAATCACCATAAACTGCAATTGAACTTGTTTGTAATGCAGAGGCATTTTCACACTAGGTTCTAGTGGGGTGGCTAGTGGAATGCAGGGGCACAATCGGGGTGAGCGGCCCGTGTGAGGCTGGCTCGTGTGAGGCAAGTGACTTGTGTGAGGCAGTACCAATATGATGCTAGGCCCACGGGGGGTTCGGCCAAGGTCCTAACCCATGAGATGTGGGGCCTAGACTATGAGATAATGAGATTGATTTGTCATGCTCTATAAGTTCGAGCTTTTAGAGCAAGTGGCTAATTGTCTGCATCAAATTGGTATCAGACCAGGAGGTCTCGTGTTCGAGACTCTTCGCTGGGGGTGATTAATGCAGGAGCATTTCATATCAGGCTTGAGTGGGGTGGCCTGTGGGACTATCAACTAAGGTGCAGTCGACTTTTTAGTATATTTTTTCATTATTTTCCTCTTCTCGACCATAGGCTTCTCCACTTTGGATGAAGTGGGAGAGTCGGGCTGTGATTAACTCATGGGATTCACTGGTTACGGTCCTATAGTATTTTTTTTTAAAACTAATGGTAAAATAAAGATAGTTGTTGGGGATAGCTAGGGAAGAGAAGAAACATAAAAGTGGATCTTATATCATTAAAATTGTTGAGGGTACAGAATGTACTGGCCCATGGTTCAGAGGTTGATTGCAAGTTTGATGGATAAATGGATAGGGAATGCCTTGGGCCAAACCAAACTAACGAGCAAGGAGATTGGGAAAGCATTACTCAATCCCGGCCTTGGTATTGACACCTGAATCTATTGTGCCACCATATAAGAGGTCTTTGTAATCAAATAGTATTTCCAAGCTTAATCTTTGAGACCAACCATCTCAATATCTGTTAATTCATATTCTTCTATGAACTAGGCCAGACTGATAGTTATTTTATTTTATTTTTATTATTGAAATGATAGAAAGAACGGTTGGATTTATCAAGGTTAAAAAAGAAAAAAGAAAGAAGTTCATATACTCGGCAAAAGAATGGTGAATTTTGGGGGGAAAGGATATTGCAATGGCTGAAAGAATCAAAATCTAAAGTAGTGTGAACGAATTTGATAAAAGTCACCTCAAATATTCATAAATTAAGCCACATCTGGATGAGCTAAACAAGTTTACCATAGTGGAGAAAACCTTTGATGGTTGCTTTAAACAAACTCTAGTATAAGTGGCCGAGCACATATGGGGCAAGGGCAAGCTGACGTCTTTGGGCAAGTGCCTTGGCTAGATGAATGTACTCCTAAGTAATTTGAAGAGCGCTCACACAAAGCAAAAATCGACAGATCCACATCAAGAGAAAAGCTCTATGATTTTGATCATTAACTTCGTCATGAGATTTGCATTAAATAACCATGAAAGTGGAGTAGGCTTTGCTAGTCTTGTTTAGAAGGATGAAGGTATGTTGATCCTTTAAGACATAATCGGGATAAAAAGGCTGATCAAAGGGGAGAAGATAAGCAAAGGAACAAAAATCCATGATTGTCGGATTCATGAGGTCGCATCTAAAATGGAAGAAATTGGTCAATCGATTGTAAAAATTTAAGTTGTTGCACGGAGGAAGGCGTTGGCTGGAAATTCGTGCGAAAAAAGACTATTACAATCATAAATACCAGCTTGTCTCCATGTATCACCATGCTGTCCTTCTACATGAGTATACCAATTCGCCCAACCATTCATTAATTTTGACCATGCTCTTGAAGCCTTAAAGATGTTGGCAGGATTCAGGAAACAATCATATTTGATAGGCAAAACTTCATCAAGGCACCTTGGGAAATAATGCTTTATTTCTTGAAGTTGATCGTGAGTGACTTCAGGATGAAATGATGGACCGAATGTTACTTGTGTCTTGTTCAGTTCAACAGGAGCATTGAAGAGGAGGTTATTGGAGACTCCTAAGGAAGGAACATCTAAATCCTTTATGAAGGTCTCTTGGTGAAAGACCTCCTCTTCAATGGCCACGGACTTTGAAAGTTTTTGGCCACGGATTAAATCTGTAGCAAAATTGCTACAGATTTAATCCGTAGCTAAAACCTAATTGATCTGTAGCTAAAACCTACCTCCTCACCCTAACCTTATTAGATATTGATGGTGCTTAAGGGGCTTCATAGGCCCCATTGGAATATATGTGTTTGATCTAAGCCACCCATAAATTCTGATATATAATTTTAGTAGATGACCCCAAAAATTCTGTACATTAAAGGTCTAAGTGGACCACACCATAGGAAATAATAAAAAGTAAATTTCTATTGTTAATATGTTGTGTGGTCGTCTTACGGCTTTGATCTGACTCATTTTTTGCATCAACACTTAAAATAATAATTTAAAATTAATGGACGGAGTGGATATATAAAATGCATCACAGTGGGCCCCACGGTCCTAAAACCCAATGTGCTAAATGCCGTCCGTCAGGCGCCCCTCCCCCAATATGAAATTTTCGTCCCCCCTTTTTCTCCTGCGTGCATACCTCCCAAAACACACATGCTCTTCGTTGACCTTTCCTTTGCCCTCTCTCCATCTCCCAGGAACCCTCACCCTCTCTCTCTCTCTCTCTCTCTCTCTCTCTCTCTCTCTCTCTCTCTCTCTCTCTCTCTCTCTCTCTCTCTCTCTCCTCTCTCTCTCTCCCTCTCTCGATCTCCCGCTCTCCCTCACCCTCTCCCTCCCTGTCTCTTGGCTGCATTCCCCTCTCTCTGTTTCCCAACCTCTCTCTCTCTCTCTCTCTCTCTCTCTCTCTCTCTCTCTCTCTTTTTTCCTGAAAATCAATATATAGAACAGAGAAATCTCGGTGTCGTGAAATCAACGCTACTCTACAGTCCAGTCCAGAGATTTTTTGAAGAAATAATGCAGTTGAAATTGTAAAAGTTGAGAAGTGGATGATGCGCTGCAAGGATATTGTGGGATCTTCGGATGGTGATCTGAGGTCATTGTCCAGTGCTCTTTTAAAGGTGTGTTTTCCTCATTTTGCACTGTAAGTGTTGACAATTTATTGTATTTTAACCATTATATACTTGAGATGCCATTGTCATTCTTTAACAGATCAAGGATACCCTGGATAGAGCTTTATGCATATATCGCAGTCCAAAAGGCTGCAGGGAAAAGGCTTTTTGCATATGCTGCTCTAATGATTTGGAACACCGAAATGTAGTAACTTGCGTGACATGCAAAGACTGGTAAGGTAGTTTTTTTATTTTCCCTGTTTAGCAATTGCAAATTGTTTTCTGCGCACACTCCATCCACTTGTAATAGTATACCATTATTTAAAGAGGATTTATATAATCCTCTAACCCAAGGAAATGTGTTAGAGAACTATCAGAAAAAAGTTTTTTTTTTTTTCTCAGGAAACAATAGTTCCTGAGAAAAAAGTGTTTCTTGAAAATCGAGGAAAAGTTCTCCATGATCGTTCTTCAACAAGATTTACTTGAAAAAGTTTTCCATTTGGACCTGACCAATATGGTCACCAATACCGTAATTCAAAATTTTTGTCCAGGTCATGGGTCCTGCATTGGATGGATCATAAACCAATAAATAAATTGAGATTACATCTTGAATGTCAAATTGGTGGACATCCGATCAACGGTATTTTTTGTATTTAATTTCAATTACAAAAGAGCACATTTAAAATAAAAAAAAAAAAAAAAAAAAAAAAAAAAAAAAACCAAATGGAGTTCAAATTTGTTCCAAATTAGCATATTCTGTTTACCAAGTAGAGTTCAGAATTTGTACGAGACCAAGCTTGTCTAGCATTTTTTGTTCCGGTCTTCTTTTATACATGACGAAATTTACCCTACATCCAACAACCACTTAATTTGGAATCATGTTCCCGCCAGATCGTAGTTTAGATAAAGAGAGGATCAGGTAATCACAATACTTGTTACTAGAAGCATCAAGAAGCACATGCGAGGAAAAAGGAAAAGGAAAAGAAGATTGGTTATGTCCCAAAGTGTCATGGAATGCATTTTGTCCAGAGGGAACTTTCTTTCAACACATTAAAGACTTTATTGCATTTATTAAGAAAGGAGAGAGGGCTGAGTAGACTTTTCATGCTATGAGTTAGTAGTAAAATTGTAAAGCTGACCCCAAAATTGCTAGGACAAGGCAATATGAATATGGGTTTATCAATGGGTACATAATCGGTTCAGCATATCAGCCCAGTGCATCAGCTCTATGTTGGGATGGAAGCATTACCTATCTAACTCAATTGTCAATTGGCGGTAAAAAACTATCATAAATTGTTAAATCCAAACCCTAAACCTACTAAAGTTTAAAAATTGCACTGGAAGTCCTCATCTGGATAGAAATTAAATGTCAAAACCATTGTGGTCCCCATAATGTCTTGTAAATTTTGTCAAAAAAAGTGTGAAACTTGGTTTGCACGAAACTGAAGAGTGAAAATCTTTAAGATAATGTCATATAGAAGGCACTTGTTTGCGAAATCTTGTAAAAGTTTCCAAATGTAGAAAGGTTATTCATCTAAGCTATTCTTGGAATACACTGGAACTAAAACAGGTCAAAACCTAACACCGATTCCCTTTTTATTATCACTACTCAATATAATGATAAACTCGATTAAAAGCATCAATGTGCATTTCATGTATATGATAGTAGGTTGATTTACCTTGTTTTTTATATGCAAAAACTTCCCTGTTGGGAGGCGGTTTATGTTGCACCAGTTTGCACTTTTGTAATGCTTCTGCTTTCTGTTTGATTATTATTCTCAAGTATCTCATGAGTGGATTTGATTCATTAAATTAGGTACCATCTCTCATGCATGAGGCCATCACTGGCTAATGCAGGCATGGCAAAAGAATATAAATGCCCTTTCTGCCTTTATATTGAGACTGGAGCTATTTCTAAGAATGGCAGGCATCCTTTGGTATGTTCTAGTCATAAATTAGTTTATTTGAAGAAGTTGGCATCTTTGTAACTAACTAAATTTGGCATCATTTCTTACAGATATCTAGGGAAACATGCCCTGAACTAAAGATGTTCAATGAACTTCTGTGTGATGCCAGGGATTTTTACGCAGGGTAAGAAACAATGCATTCTATACATATTTGGATATAAAGCACACAATATATATATATATATATAAAAAATATCCTGAAACCCATATAATATCCTTCTGTCATTATTAAGCCAAAAAAACATGTTTCCCCATTATTATCACATGAACAATTCCTTAACTATTAGCTTGTTGCCATATTTTTCCTTTTTGTTGGGCTATGTCATGTTTTCTTATAATATTCATCACGCAACTATGCTACCAATAAATAATCATGGTATAGATCTTTACAAATCTTACAAATATCTATCTTTGATCCTATGTAGTTTATTTAATCGAGGCCCCTATAGGGAATAATAGCATGGGCAGGTGGTTCTTATATTGGACTTGTTTAATTTTCTTTTGCTACTTGAAATCTAGTATCATTTTAATTCACTTGGTGATCATTGAGTTTACATTTTTTTTTCTAATTAATTGTTGGGTCATCAGCCTTAGCCAATGCACATATTGCTGCTACTTTCAATTCCAAACATGTAGGGCACATGATTTGATGATCAAGATGCTTGATATGATGGGCCCTACCATGGATGGGGATACCCTAAAAATATCTCAGGTTCGAGGATAGATCTGAATGCTGAGATCAATGTCCTACAATTGGAAAACAGAGAAGGCAAATAGAGCACAGATGCACATATAGGTGTTGTTTGGTTTCTGTGGAATTCTAATTCAGGCATGTGTTCACATTAACCTATGGGCGTTTGGCTATGTACCTCAGCTGGGTTTTGGCATTCCACCTGGAACCTTTAAGTCTAACCCAGCAAAATTGGTTTTAGGATCCCAATTAATTTCCTTCATTTCCAGCAGAACTGGACAATGGTCAGACGTGGTCTTAGGAAGACCTTTTTGACTGGAAAAAATTGGAAACTTCTGAACCCACCCTATAGAAACCTAAGAAGAGACATGGCTGGAGAGACTTGACCATTCGAAAGGTAGATCCACCGACTCATGCTTGAACCCAATCAGTAAAACCTCTCATACAGCTAGTAGTCCTAACTCCATTAAGCTATTCATGTTGCCAGAGTTCTTAACTTATGTAGTCTAGTGGAATTACTCTCCAATGTTTACCACTGGGTTTTTCTGTACAATATTTGTATTTGTATCATCTCCCTACTTCTTCCATGCCTATGAGCTATATATGCTAATTTATTGATAGAAAATTGAATTTATATATTTAGTGAATTTGTTATCTTCTATTCTCATCGCTTCATCTTAGCTACAACTGCTTCATAAATGGGCTTTTCTCTTCGCAGGATTACAGAAACAGATATAGTATAAGATATTGTGGATCAAGCTTTGGCATGCAAGTCCCACTTAACTGACATAGTGAATCGTGTACTTGCATACGTCAACAAAGATCTTAGTTTCATGTCTGAAAATCTTTTGATTGTTTTGAAGGTAGCATTTATTTCCCGCCAACCTTTGTTTCTATTACTTCAATTTTGTCTCAGTTAGATTTTGTCCTTGATTATTTTAAGATATTAGGCTACATACAATCCAAGGGAGTTTTTCACAGTAACAAGTTTTGGGATCATGCGCCTTTTTTTTTTCATGCACTCACTCACCCCTCAAACCCATAACCTCATGTTGAAACTCTTGTGAGTCCACCACTGAGCCATAGGGTCGCAGGCGGATCACACACCTTCATATAAAAATGCTTGTATGTTTTGTTGTCGGTGCCTCACCTGAAGATTGCAACCAATATGAGTAACTATTCCATTTATAGTGCATGCTAGTGTTATTCTTTCTTCATATCTATGTTAGTCTGGTTTGTATATGAGTCTTGGGTACTGGTATGGAACAGGTGTTGGACTCACTTTAACCCTTGAATCTCATGGTTGGGGACATGATTATCTATACTACTGTAGAAAGAGAGTTTCCACACCATTTTACTACCCAACTTTTTCCCTATTCATAGTTGTTATTTCCAATTTTATCCCTATCAGACTACATATATTACACAACTTGCATAAATATTTGATAGTTCATATTAAGCTTTTCTATGATCACACGCATGTACAAGGCAACTTATCTACATGCTTCTATGTGTACTGGGTTGGCACGCAAACAATTAGATCCATTCCTGTCATCAGGTTGGCCATACCCAATTAGATTCTCTGGTTCAAAAATAGGCCAGTATACTCCTCATGTAGGTCATATTTACATAACAAAACGATCGGTTAGAATAACTTCACCAAGTTGTTTCTGGACTGTCTGCCTTTTTCTAACATTTTGACCTGCCTGATTATTGGTCAGCCTAGTGGTCAGCCTGATGGCCGTTCTAGATGGGTAACTCAATAGACATCACATTGGTTTTACAGTCATATTATTCTAGTTAGTGGCTACCATCAAACAGATGGTTATAGAGAAAAGGATGGATGGTCTGTGTGCAACATATACAACTAAAGCTGCTTGGGGGTGAATCAAGTCCTCTTCAGAGGATAGATGGTCTTTGTGCAACAGAGATAACTCAAGCTGCTTGGGTTGTCTCATTAGTGTGGGTTATTTTTTAGGTTGGCCATTAGCATTATGGTCTCCTAGATTGATGGTTTGGTTACCTATGGTGCTCATGAAAAAAGGGAAGGCAATGGACCCTTCAAGGGTGAATCAAGTCCTCTTCTATTTTAGAAAGCATGCCTCCTGACCATTGCTTTCCATTGTTTTTCCTTGCTTTATTCCATAAATAATTTTAAAAAAATGTTTCCTACTTCAAATAAAAGAAAGTCACGATGTGGTTTTGATCTGTCCCACTAGGATGATCCTGCTTACCCCTTCAATGAATACAGTGGAGTGTGAGCTGGTGTGGAAAGTGGGTTCCTGCCACAATATCATTAAACCCAAAACTGTACAGCCAATTCGGGTGGGACCCAACAAAAAGGGGCGGGACCCACCTATCTTATAAGCTCAAGCTTTACCAAAAAAAAAAAAAAAAAACTATCTGACTCTACCCAATCTGATACTCATGGTTACCATACCTGAGGTGCACACAGATACAACTTAAGTTAATCCTTTTAGTTCTACGGGAATTATAGATGCCTCATGTATCAAACATGAACATGGTTGAAAATCTTGGTTTTGGAGTGCGACTCGTTCCCATATAGGAATAACTCATCCTGTATCAGACGCATTGTCAAATTGAATAAAACTATAATGTAAAATAGAAAAATAATAAAAAGTAAAATCAGGAAAAATTGTATATATATATATATATATATATATATATATATATATATATATATATATATATATATATATATATATATATATATATATATATAATCATTAATAAAAGACTTACCTCTTGTCCCCAATATGTGCCATCCAATGCATTCAAATGAAACATCTGGCCTAGATGCTTGAATTGCATACCAATGTAGTGGTCCCTCCTCGAATCAATGGTAGGCGTCCCCCTCTCAACTATTCCTGTTGCTGTGGCCAACCTTGGTTAGGGTTTGGGCTAAAAGTAATTATAAAATTAGGGTTCCCGTACAGTGGAAGTTTAGTAATTTTGGAGTCCTTGGTTAGGGTTTGGGCTGAAAGTACGAGTGCTGGAGCCGACGCTTTCGGAGTCCGAACTCATTCTTTTGAAAAATAGAAAAATGGGAATATTAGTAAATATGGATTTTCTTATTAAGAAGAAAATGGAAGATGGATTGAAAAAACATAAAAGAGATTTTTTTTTCTTCTTTTTTTGCTTCAAGAGAGAGAGACGGAGAGGTGAGAGTGGGGAAATCAAGGGAGATAGTAGGGGAATGAAGTGGCCGCGTGAGATTTGAAAATAGCGAGTGTAGTTTGGTTTGAAAATGACGTTTCGCATACGTGGCGTGCATTTCTTTTAAGACAGTAATTTGATTTTACTGAAGACAATTGAATTACATAGGCAAGTGTTTAAGCAGGGAACTTCTCTGGAAACTCTTTTACATGATAACATGCCTACCCAGGTGAAAGATTTGGATGTGGAACTTGGAAGTACTAAGCAGAAAAGTAAACAAAACCTGCAATAAGCCATCTTAATTGAAAGGGAAAGAGTTACTCAAATGCAATGGGATATGGAAGAACTTCGTAGGAAGTATTTGGAGATGGAGTTGAAGCTAAAGTTCGAACATGTTCCTTTTTTGTAATTCTTATGATAGGTTGAGTAAAGTGAAGTATTGTTTATTTAGAAATGTGAATGTGGGATGCATTTTATGATTTGATTGCTATTTGTAATGAATGCATCATTTTTTTTCCTGATTGCATTTTAGGTACTATTCCTATCAGCATTAATTATATTAGCTTAGATGAGTTCACATTTGCTAGAACATTTCTCAAATTAGTTTATCAATAGATTATCACAAATGCTTGCATCATGTGTTTGAGGAATAAGAAATGTATAATCTTCTGATGCACTATTACACAACAACAGATCTTTGAAGGCGGGTATTGGAGCTCTTCAGAGTGCTGTAATCTCTTCTGATGGCATGGAAGGGGCGAGTGTTTTACAGAAAAAGGGCAGTGCTTCAAAGGTTGGGATTTTTAGCAATGATTTGGTCTTATTTAGAAGAAAAGAAATAACAGAATTTTTTCCAACAAATTGGAGTCTGTTGGAATGATCTTTCATAGAGTCAAGGGTTTCATTGTGGCGCGGACTTCCAGGATGCCACCTTTTAAGGTCTGTAAAGTAGAAGAGTTAGAGGCCTTCCTCTGGTAGGCAGAGACGCTCCTGGAGTCCAGGGCTTTCTTTGTATATTAGTTTGTACTTTTTTGGGTTTTTTTCCTTTCCTTTATTTTCGTTTAATATAATAAAGCACAAAGATTCAATGCTAGCCCAAGATATCAGATTACTGGAATAACCTTCAATAATGGCAGGGAATAGACTAACATCTGCAATGATCTTCACTGCCTGCAAGTGCACGTTGCTTCAGCAGAATTAGAATCCCCAGTTCCACTAGATCAAACCGTGCCATTTGAATGGCGCACAATCCCACAAATCCCAACGGGAACAGGGTTCCCAGTGAACACCTGTCAAAATTAATTTTGACCATCCCAGGAGTAGCTGTCCAACCTACAACTCCTTCCAAAACCTTATAATTACAATAAATAATGTTGCACCAATTGGAGGAAATCAGAGACAGAAAGAAACCTCTAATTTAGAGTAAGCCTTGGCCAAACAATATACAAGCAACTATTTGCCATCAATCTCACCAATGTGCCCATCCCATTGAAGAACCTCCCATTCTTTATCAACCAAATGGACCACAGAGAAGCTTGAACAGGCATCCCCAAAGAAGATGCCCAATTGAACCCTAAGCAGCAGCTGACCAGCAATCAACCAAATAAATTACTGCCTCTGGAACACCCACTGCGTGCTGAACTTTGAAATAACTTCAGATCACACTCCCCTGGCAAATTGACAATGTATTAAAAGGTGACGAACCATCTCTTCATTTGCACAGCACAGCGAACACCTACTCAGCATTGCCATTCCTCTCCTCTTCAAATGGTCCACTGTAAGAAATCTATCCCTAAACATGCAGTCCATGTGAAAGCCCTCACTATAAGTGGAACTGCAGCAGCCCATAATCTCTGGAAATCCAACTCACTGATACCAACAGCACATGATATCAAGCTAGCCGCTGACTTAAATGAGAAGATGGCATTCGGTTCTGCAACCTAAATTCTTCCATCCTCAGCCATACAGGGGATGTAGTCGTCATTGAGAAGATCCAGCAAATACACCATACTGGCAATCTCCCTGTCTCCTAAGATCCCTCTAGAATAGAGGACGCCATAAAATCTTCTTCCCAGGCAATCGAAGTACTGATTGACTATGCCATCCCTATTAGCTACAACCAGTGTTTTAAATATCGAAGATATTGGCCGATATATCCCACGATATATCTTGTATCCCACCTGTGGGATATGAAATGCACAAGTAGTGCCGATATATCCCACCTATTCAATTCAGTGAGCATTTTTTATTTTCGATCCATTTTTTGCTATAAATCACACTAAATCAATGTCAAATAGCTACAAATCTATGATTCTTCATGTTTTCAATGAAAAATCATGGATTTGGAGATTCAATTTCGAGATTTAGGGGAGATGGGGCATGTTGCGGAAAATTGGGAAAAATAAAAATTTCTCACAAATCAGTTGCAAATCTTTGTATCCGAACACAAAATCAAACGTGTCTATAACCTGATCTAGTGATGCTTCTTTTGGAAATTTTGGAAATTTTGGAAATTTTGGAAATTTCTCAATTTCTCACAAATCATGTTACATTAGATAATAACTGTAAGCTTAAGAGTACCTAGTTGGTTTGGAAATTTTGGCATAGTTAACGGTTCTTATTAGCAAACTCAGTTACCATCCTTCTCTTTTCATTTCTTTTCTTCACTATTATTAGCAAACTCAGCTGACGGTTATGCGCATTCTTTCAGGTGGATGTTGCATGTGGGAGGATTGGAGTTGCATATTTCAGATTCAAGCATCTGGTACGTCTCTTGTCAAAGAATGCACATGATTGGAGTGGCCTGGCCATTTGGACAGGCCGTATTTATGTATTTGCTCGAAATTGATGGAGCAGACCCGGATGTGCGTCGGAGCTATCCGGATGAGCGGAGGTCCCTGGAAGGTGGGAACCGCTGTTATGACCATGATGAAGCTGTCCATTTCCTATGGACGGCATTGGAGGGGCCTGGCCATTTGGACAGGCCGTGTTTATGTATTTGCTCGAATTAATGGAGCAGACCCGGATGTGCGTCGGAGCTATCCGGATGACGCGGGGGTCCCTGGAAGGTGGGAACCGCTATTATGACCATGATGAAGCTGTCCATTTCCTATGGACGGCATTGGAAGGGCCTGACCATTTGGACAGGCCGTGTTTATATTTGTATTTGCAGGGACCACACCCTTAACCTAAACTCGAACCCATTCTCAAATCCCAAAACCTATAACCTATAACCTATAACCAAAACCAAAACCTATAACCTAATCCAAAACCAAACCTATAACCTAAACTCAATCCCTAAAGCTAAACCTACACCTAATCCTAATCTCAACTCCCTAACCTAAACCTAAACCTAAACTTGAAACCCCAAACTTAAACCCAATCCCGAACATGAACCCGATTTCCTAAACCTAAACCCGAACCCATTATCAAATCCAAAAATCTATAACCTAAACCTAAACCTTAACCTTAACCTAAACCTAAAACCTATAACCTAAACAAAACCTATTACCTAAACCAAAACCTAGACCTAAACCTAAAATCAAATCCCTAAACCTTAACCTATAAACCTAACCTAAACCTATACTTATAACCTAAAACTTTCCCAAATCCCAAAACCTATAACCAAAACCTAACATTTCCCTAAACTTATAACCTAAACTCAATTCCCTAAAGCTAAACCTACACCTAATCCTAATCTCAACTCCCTAACCTAAACCTAGACCTAAACTTGAAAACCAAAACTTAAACCCAATCCCGAACATGAACCCGATTTCCCAAACCTAAACCATAACCCATTCTCAAATCCAAAAACCTATAACCTAAACCAAAACCAAACCATAACCTATAACCTAACCCGAACCCATTCTCAAATCCCAAAACGATAACCTAAACCAAAACCAAAAACCTATAACCTAAGTCCGAACCCATTCTCAAATCCAAAAACCTATAACCTAAACTAAACCTATAACCTATAACCTAAATCAAAACCTACAACCTAAACCAAAACCAAAACCTATAACTTAAACCGAACCCATTCTCAAATCCAAAACCTATAACCTAAACCAAAACCTAGACCTAAACCTAAACCTATAACCTAAACTCAAATCCCTAAACCTTAACCTATAACCTAACCTAAACCTATACTTATAACCTAAAACTATTCCCAAATCCCAAAACCTATAACCTAAACCTAACCTTTCCCTAAACCTATAACCTAAACTCAAATCCTTAAAGCTAAACCTACACCTAATCCTAATCTCAACTCCCTAACCTAAACCTAAACCTAAACTTGAAAAACCAATCTTAAACCCAATCTCGAACATGAACCCGATTTCCTAAACCTAAACCCGAACCCATTCTCAAATCTAAAAACCTATAAACTAAAGCTAACTCCCTAACCTAAACATAAACCTAAACTTGAAAACCCAAACTTAAACCCGATCCCGAACCCGAAACCGGTTTCCTAAACCTATTCTCAATTCCCTAAACCTTAACCTACAACCTAACCTAAACCTAAACCTAAACTTGAAAACCCAAACTTAAACCCGATCCCGAACTCAAAACCGGTTTCCTAAACCTAAACCTTAACCTATTCTCAATTCCCTAAACCTTAACCTACAACCTAACCTAAACCTAACTCCTTAACCTAAACCTAAACCTAAACTTGAAAACTCAAACTTAAACCCGATCCCGAACCCGAACCCAATTTCCTTCACCTAAACCTTAACCTATTCTCAATTCCCTAAAGCTTAACCTACAACCTAACCTAAACCTAACTCCCTAACCTAAACCTAAACCTAAACTTGAAAACCCAAACTTAAACCTGATCCCGAACCCGAACCTGGTTTCCTCCTCCTCAACCTAAACCTTAACTATTCTCGATTCCCTAAACCTTAACCTACAACCTAACCTAAACCTAACTCCCTAACCTAAACCTAAACCTAAACTTGAAAACCCAAACTTAAACCCAATCTCGAACCGAACCCGAACCCGGTTTCCTCAACCTAAACCTTAACCTATTATCGATTCCCTAAACCTTAACTTACAACCTAACCTAAACCTAACTAACTCCCTAACCTAAACTTGAAAACCCAAACTTAAACCCGATCCCGAACCCGAACCCAATTTCCTCAACCTCAACCTAAACCTTAACCTATTCTCAATTCCCTAAAGCTTAACCTACAACCTAACCTAAACCTAACTCCCTAACCTAAACCAACCTAACTTGAAAACCCAAACCCAAACTTAAACCCGTCTCGAACCCGAACCCGGTTTCCTCAACCTAAACCTTAACCTATTCTCGATTCCCTAAACCTTAACCTACAACCTAACCTAAACCTAACTCCCTAACCTAAACCTAAACCTAAACTTGAAAACCCAAACTTAAACCCGAACCTGGTTCCCTCAACCTAAACCTTAAACCTATTATCAATTCCCTAAACCTTAACCTATAACCTAACCTAAACCTAACTCCCTAACCGAAACCTAAACTTGAAAACCCAAACTTAAACCCGATCCCGAACCCGAACCCAATTTCCTAAACCGAAACCTTAAACCTATTCTCAATTTCCTAAACCTTAACCTACAACCTAACCTAAACCTAACTACTACCTAACCTAAACCTAAACCTAAACTTGAAAACCCCAACTTAAACCCGATCTCGAACCCGAACCCGTTTTCCTCAACCTAAACCTTATCCTATTCTCAATTCCCTAAACCTTAACCTACAACCTAACCTGAACCTAAACCTAAACTTGAAAACCCAAACTTAAACCCATCCCGAACCCGAACCGGTTTCCTAAACCTAAACCTTAACCTATTCTTAATTCCCTAAACCTTAACCTACAACCTAACCTAAACCTAACTCCCTAACCTAAACGTAAACCTAAACTTGAAAACCCAAACTTAAACCCGATCCCGAACCCGAACCCAGTTTCCTCAACCTAAACCTTAACCTATTCTCAATTCCTTAAACCTTAACCTACAACCTAACCTAAACCTAACTCCCTAACCTAAACCTAAACCTAAACTTGAAAACCAACTTAAACCCGATCCCGAACCCGAACCCGATTTCCTAAACCTAAACCTTAACCTATTCTCAAATCCCTAAACATAAACCTACATCTAATCCTAATCTTAACTCCCTACCTAAACCTAAACCTAAACCTAAACTTGAAAACCTGAACCTAAACCCGATCCTGAACCCGAACTCGAACCCGATTTCCTAAACCTAAACCTTAACCTATTCTCGTATCCCTAACCTAAACCTACACCTAATCCTAATCTCAACTCCCTAACTAAACCTAAACCTAAACTTGAAATTCCAAACCTAAACCCGATCCCGAACCCGAACCTAATTTCCTGACGTTTATTTTGGCCCTACAAACCATATGGTGAGACCATTCCTTTTGTGTTAATTTCATTCCTCTTTGAGCTTTTATTAATTCATTAAGAAAAGAAGAAGAAGAAAATGGTCATACGTGATGCACTTCTTTCACTTTATTTTTCTTTCCTCCAATGGTCATTCTGATTTATGAATGCCATGACTATTTGTAGGATGATGGAATATACGAAGTTGTTGCGGGAAGTGACTTTGTCATTACTAAAGGTTCATTTCGAGATGACTCTTCAAAGTACTACATAAATGACTGTGGAAGTAATTTTACAGAGGTCACTAAGAAATTGAAAGGAAAAGGAGTGGACTTGACGACAATCGGTTTTTTATTCTTCAGGTGGGTGATGGCTGAAAAAGGCCTATTTACTTGTGAAAAAAATATCATACCGTCAAAATATATCTTCTCTTTCAATTCTGTATCTTTGAAATTTCAGGGTGAAGTCGAGCAAATTTCTCTAATGAAGCCAAAAATTTGTATTTTCAGCATTATTGTACTTGTAATTGTAATTGTAATTGATTGAATGAAGGATTGTAATTGATTATAATTGTAATTGATTGAATGAAGGATTGTCATTGAATGAATGAAGGATTGTCACTGAATGAATGAATGATTATAATTGATTGTAATGGAATGAATGAATGATTATGCAGGTGGTAATTGAATAAACAAATAATTGTATATATATATATTTTTTAATATAGAATTTGCTACGGATTATATCCGTAGCTGTTGTCAACTATAGCTACGGATTAAATCCCTAGCTGTTATGATTAAATCCGTAGCTGTGGTAACCTACAGCTACGGATAAAATTGCTACGGCTTATATCCGTAGCGGTTGCCAGATATAGCTACGGATTAAATACGTAGCGGTGGTGATTAAATCCGTAGCTGTTGTGACCTATAGCTACGGACATAATCGCTACGGATTAAATCCGTGGCTATTTTGACTTATAGCTACGGATTAAATCCGTAGCTATAGGTTCTAGACCTATTGTTATGGCACCTACGACTACTGTCGTGCTACGGACTAAATCCGTAGCCATAGGTCTATGGCTATGGATTTAGTCCGTAGCCTTTGCCCATTTTTCTGGTAGTGTAACGAAGGAGGAGGAAGAAGCAACCATGGCGATCGAAGGAAGATTAGAAGAAAAAAGAGTTCGAGTGAGATAGAGAAGTAAGAGGCACAATAAATCAAACACTAACCTTGCGTAGTGCTTATATATATCAGTTGTGATACATTCACATTAATAAAAGGACAACCATGACTCTTAATATAAGATGATTGTGTGCAACATGTCACAAGGACAGTCAACATATTAGAGGTAAAGATCGTCATTTGGTTTAGCCTCGATCAGTGAATCAAGGGGAGATAGACACATGGACGAACAATTGTAATTCACATTAATTGCATCGGGCAACCAATCAATGTCGCTCTCACCTTTTACCCAAGGTAAAATAACGGGGGGGGGGGGGGGGGGGGGGGGGGGGGGGGGGGGGGGGGGGGGGGGGGGGGGGGGGGTGGGGGGGGTGGGCTGGCAATGTTGTACCCTATTTCTAATTGTTCCAACAAAAAAAACCAATATGTGTGTGACATGTGGTATTACACGAGAGATAGAAGGTGTTGAAAAAACTTTCTAAGATATTTGGAGCACCTTTTACGGAATCATGGTTGGCATCGATTTTTTTTCTTGTTAGCTCGTTAGTACACCCATTGTTAGATCACACTTCACTATTAGCCACCCCCACTAGGGAATCGATGCCAAGACCTCGTGTTGAAATGAGGTATCTTTCACTCAGTCTACCACTTGAGCTATGGATCTGGGTGTGGTTGGCATCGATTTAATACTGCACGTCATCAGGTAATCGACAAAGTAGTGTGGCTGAGCATCCAGGTGCAGAATGCGGTCGAAGAACAAGCCATGAACGAAAGGAATAGAGCTTGGCCAAGAGAAAAGGAACATGTAAAAGAGAAATGTAACAAAGAACAATCTAGATGGTGACTTTTTTTACTAGCTTAACCTCTAATAAAGAAGCAAAACCTCCAGGGGATAGCTGTGGCAAAGATCTATACATAGTCAAAAGATTAGTGGAACAAATACACGCAAAACACAACTGAATCTTACAAACAAATCAAATCTATCAATTTATCTTAGCTCAATCTATCTTAGGAGTAGTGATAATCGAGTAGCGCTAATTTCTTAGTTGTAATTCAATTTTTCTCTCATACGCTGAGCTTTAGTTATCTAATACAAGAAATTATTTCAAAAGACATTATTGCAGCTGTTCTTAGTGACAAAATGTAAGTTTTTTCTTTTATTTGATTGCGTTGGTATACAGAAAAGTCATTTCTTATCAAAGGCAAGGCACAACCAATCTTGGGAGGAAGAACCTCATCATTTGATTATCGCCTAATCATTATAGATATTCTACAAGTGGCTAAGTAGGCGACCGCTCTCCTCATATTTGGTTATATACCATCAAGATTTAATGTATCTTCCTATTTTAGTGCTTGGGGTCAAATTTGATTAATTTGTATCGAGCCACTATATTGATTTTATCATGCCCCGCACACACCACGCATGACAGTGAACAAACCAAGTGCCAACAGTGAACTGCCTTCAGTGATGGAAAATACCTAAGATAGATTTTCTAATCCTTCAATCAGTTGCTCTTAAATAGATGGCTCTACTAGTTCAGAAAAGTATTGAGTCACGAACGAATTTTATGGTCTCCATAGTTCAGACAAGCTTTTGGCTCACTAACACAGGGATGGACGTGATGAGGTCGAGCACCGTCTTCCTCAAGGATAACTACTCCGAATCCATGGAGCTTCTCTGGACTCCTCATAGAGACTTCTCGAATCCAGACAGAAAAATAGAAATAATTTTAAGATATATGAAAGAAAATTGTTGAATAAATTGATTGATGAATGAAATAAATGAGTTCATAATCAGAAGCAAACTATAACTAAAACTCCCTAAAATTTGTTACTATAAATAGTAAATTTACTTTATTGTAAGTGTACTATGTAGCTTAACCACGTTATTCTCCTAATTATTCTAACCACTTTTCATGTTGGACACAACTGAAGCCTTATGGATGAAGAGTTGTAATCAAACTAAAACTTACTATAAATAGTAAAAATGAAATTAAACATGGAATTCGGCTGTCGATATGATGGAATCTTGCAAATTCGGTGTAGGTAACCCGGTTATGCCGGGTTGGTTGGCTAAAGTAGCTCGTCCTACCCCATAATCATATATATGTATGTCGAGTAACTCATTCTTATTTGCGGGATATGCCTGTTTTTAATATTTCGACGGGTCTTGATGACTTCTGCCTTTGATCGGGCATTCTCTGATCCATATTGGATATGAAAGTGTCCGCGACTCGCTCTACATGAGTCCCCTCAATTCAAAAGAACTCGTCATTGAGATCTCGTGCTGCTTCTTCGGTTCATGATACTCGATCTAGTATGTCGTAACGATACCCGGATCAAAAGTTTAATCAATTTACGGTCCACCTTCTTTTGGTCCAAGCATTAGGAATGTATCTGACACATTCGACATCACCCACCTTCAGGGATGTGAGTTTATCAACCAGTTGGGTGGAAAATAAACATTACTGTTGGCCCTAGGAAGTTCTTAATGGTGCGTGAAAAATGACCACAATTTCCTGTGGTGATTTGGATCTAGTTCATTATGGGCCATTGCCCTAAAATGAGCTCCAAAAAATGGATGAACAAAGTTGATGCATAACATATACATTAAGGTGCCCCACTATCATGGCATTACTGGATTAGGCGTTTCAACAACGCAATGTGCTTTTATGATGAGGTGTTTTAAAAACATATTTACCAAATATACATTGCTCGTATTGTGAAAGTCAAGATAAGCTACCTGCGGCATGCGAAGCTTATGTAAAGTAACGTATCATCCAAATGACCCCTTATTATCAATGATAGAAGAATAAAAGGAAAAAAAAAAAAAAACAAATCAGACGGAATCGCACAAATTAAAAAACAAGAGAGAGAGAGAGAGAGCATCAGCAGCATATTCACATATTCACCTATTACACGTGGTCTGCAGAAAAGTATGAGTCGCACATGACTTTAATGGTCTTCACTCTTCCGACAAGTTATGGGCCCACCTACGGTTCGTAGAAATATCCAAGATAGAAAATTCTAATCTTTGAATCAGCTGCCTATAAGTAGATGGCTCTATAAGTTACTTTGGTAAATTTGTGATATAGAACCAAGTCGATAGGCAAAGACAAGTTGAAGTATTGGAATTGGTGGAGGATGAGACATGAAGAAGGGCTATCAATATCTCAAAACCCAAAAAGATGAGAGATCAGATGATTTGTCGAAGGAAGCCATTTAAGCGAAATTTGGTAAAGGATCAAATGGTTGTGGGATGTAATCAATGTCCATGATCGGTCACTTCTATCACAAGTGGATTTTGGATATAAGGGCATCATGGCATTGTCCTTATCGGAATTGGTTCACTACATATATTGAGTATGATAGCTGTAAGGCCCGTATCCTAGGCCGTGCTATTCCGAAGGCTTTCCGCGGTCCTTCCGGCGAATTCCGGCGACTCGCGATCTGTAATCGGCATTGCGCGCGCGCGACCCTGAGTCGTATCCCATTTTTTCAGAGTCGGCTTTGACCCGAGACCTGTACCTTGCGACCGCGCCGTCGCGCCGCGGTTCCGATGCCGCGTCTCATGTGCCGAGGCTATACCCAGGCCAGGAGATGTGGGCTCGCGTTAGTTTGAAGAAAACGTCGCATGTTGCAATATCGAGGGAATCTCTACGAAATGTCACATCAATCTATCCCATCCATCACTTCACATTCAAGTACAAGCCATCATCATTTCTCTTACAAAAGCACTCCAAAGTCAACTTTTTCTATCACTTCAACCATCCCTCTTCCCATCACTCCATCACTCACATCATTTCTCTCTCTTCTCCCTCTCTCTCATTCCCTCTCTTCATTCTCTCTCTTTCATCCTCCAAGCAAGAATCGTCCATGGCTTCCAATGAGAAACTAGTTATGGTCCACCTTCCTACCACCAAATCCAATCCTTAGATCATCATCTCAACCGTTGAAAATGTCTCTTCTTGGAGCTCTAGAGTGCATAGGCGGAAGAAGGAATAGGCGATCACAGGTGGGTGCTTCTCTCCCTCTCTTTTTCATTTCTGCGTGATGTGTGGTCCACCATGAATCACATATTTTGTGTGGACCCATTGGATGAATGGGTTGGATCTATGCCATCCAGCCCATTAGTGGGCCCAAATGGAAGGAAAACATCAGGTGGACCACGTTCATGTGAGACCCACCTTGATGTGTGATCACGTGCATGAGGGGCCCACCACCATGATGAGTTTACCCATGCCGTCCAGCGTCTCTGGACGCTGGACGGGCGTGGTTAAAATGGAGTGTGCGTGCTACCAGGGAGTGCACTGGCAAGCCAACCAAAAAAAAAAAAAAAGAAAAGGAGGAGAGTAACTTTTGGGGTGGGCCATGCATGCGGGCCCCACCTTGATGTATGTAGATGATCCGTCGTCCATTCTATTCTACCAGCCCTTTTAGGCGTTGAGCCAAAAGATGAGGCTGATCCGATAATCGAGTGGGCCTTACCATAGGAAACAGTGGTTTTTGTCGTTAAAACTTTGGGAAATGATTGCTGGGGTCCACGTGAAGCTTGGACCCACCTGAAATTTGGTTTGGACACATAATTTTGTGGGACACATACAATGGACGGGGTAGATCTAGTTAATGTGGGTCCCACCTGGGGTACATATAATATATATATATATATATATATATATATATATATATATATATATATGATCAGAAAAGGTGGCAGACACCTTGCTGCCTGCCATGACGTGCACAAAAAGGAAATGGGTCCCCATTGGGCCCTAGTTGTGGACCCCACCGTGATGTGTGTTCTAAATCTCTGCCGTCCATTTGTTGGGACCCCTTCGATGAGGCGTCGATTCCAAAAATCAGCCATGAATAGTTCTTAGATGGCCCACATCCCCACTGTCTATACGAAGGTATGTTAAACCACTCGGAAATGATTGTTGGGGTCTACTTGAAGCTTGGACCCACCTGAAATTTGGTTTGGACGCCTAATTTTGTGGGACACATACAATGGACGGGGTTAGATCTAGTTAATGTGGGTCCCACCTAGGTAACAAAATTTTACATATGAGAAAAAGGTGGCAGGAACCTTGCTTGCCATGACGTACACAAAAAGGGTGTCCCATTGGCCCTAGTTGTGGACTCCACCATGATGTATATTTTGTATCCACACCGTCCATGAGGTGGACAACCCCCTGAGATGGGTCCCCTCCAAAAATCAGACCAATCCAGCGCTCAGGTGGCCCACATCATAGGAAACAGTTGATTAAAGGCCTTCCATTGAAACTATTTCTAGGCCCACAGAAGTTCAAATCAAGCTGAAATTTGTTTTATGCCCTTCATCCAGGCCCGTGTGAGCTTCCAACGGGATGGATGGCATAGGAGCATTAAGGTGGGCCCCACATGGAGCCCGCAGTGATGTATGTGTCTTGTTACCACCCGTCCGCCTAGACGGTGGTACCCACTGTGATGTATCTGTTTAAACCCCACCGTCCAGAGGACGGGTGGGCGTGCTGGTGAGTGTGGACGTGTGTGCATGCGTGTGTGTGCACACGTGTGTATGCGTGTGGGTGTGTGTGCACATGTGTGTGAGTGTGTGGATATATATATAATATATATATATATATATATATATATATATATATATATTATATATGGTGGGTCTCCATGGGCCCCACCATGATGCATGGTTGCTCGAACCCCATCCAACCATTAAAAAAATATATATATAATAATTTTGGAGCTTGAGTTCAAAATGAGACTGATCTAGGATTAGGTGGGCCACCTTATAGAAAGTAGTGGATTTGATTTTTCTACCATTAAAATCCTTGGGCCACCCATTTCGGACCAGTATGATATTTGCTTTCCCCTTTCAGGTCATTGTGACCTTATGATCAGATTGGATGCGAAATAAATACTATCGTGGGCCTTGGGATTTCAATGGTGGAAGTCATTATTACCACTTATGTAAGGCCCATGTTATGGGGCCCATTTGATGTATTTGTGGCCATTATTGAGGCCCACCTCGATGTGTATTTGTGGCCGTTATTGAGGCCCACTTCGATGTGTATTTGTGGCCGTTATTGAGGCCCACCTTGATGTGTATTTGTGGCCGTTATTGAGGCCCACCTTGATGTGTATTTGTGGCCATTATTGAGGCCCACCTTGATGTGTATTTGTGGCCGTTATTGAGGCCCACCTCGATGTGTATTTGTGGCCGTTATTGAGGCCCACCGTCATGTGTATGAGGCCCGTTGTTGAGGCCACCTTGACATATACATATGGCCCATGCGATGTGGCCCACTTGTCATATTTATGGCCCGTTGTTTAGGCCCGCCTTGATATACATGAGACCTATGTTGTGAGGCCAATTTGATGTATTGGAGGCCCATGAGTCGAGGCCCAATAGGGTATACATAAGGCCCATTGAATGTGATTCCACCGTGTTTTATGTGTTGACTTATATGGCGGGCTATGCCTTGGGAGCAATGTTGGTTTGACGTCCACATTGTAAGTATAATGTTATTTAAATGTCCGCATTACGACTCTCCCTACGGCCATTGGTAGGCTCATGCTTGTTGTGTAGGCCGTCTAGGCCCATCTGCGTTGTAAGGATAGTTCATCACCTTATAATATGCTTAGTGTAGCTCCATGATTCATACCCATACGCATCATATGTATGCTTGATATGAGGAATGTTTGGTTATAACATGAGCCGTTGGGCTGAGACATTTACGGGACTCCATATGAGATGGAGTGCCCGACATGAGCTCATGGTACGCGCGAGATTGCTGCATGTTTGTACGGTGTGATTCATGCATCTCGCATACATGTTACTTGATCATTGTACGCCCTAGCGACATCAGGGCCGTGGCCTCCACAGGCATATCGTGGATGGCTAGACGGGACACCGAAAATATTTGGTTCTAGCATACGGGCGCCATAGATGTCCCTAGGTGAAAATCCCTGAACCTCCGTGGCCAGGAGATGACTCCAACGTCGAGACCGAGTGGATATATGAGCACATGAGGGCCGAATACCAGGAGGCCGTGTCTCCCACTGTGTCGTGGTCGGTTGGGAAGGGGTGTGACCTTACCCGCCTGAGTGAGGGGGCAATATCTAGGTTGAGTTTGACCAGCTTGAGGAATGTGTCCACTATCGACGAGCCGAGCCCGATATTGGCAGGCAGATAGTGAGGTCTCTTCCGCCTACCCAGTTGTGCGCTCGGATAGGGGCGGCAAGCTGGCGTAAGTGTAATGGACCCCGGTGATGATCCCAGAGATGAACTGTACTGATATGTGGACTTATTGAGTAGGAGTTGCATGCTCATTCATTCATTCATTCACTATCCACTCGGGCTGGTGGTGCGCAACTAATTGTTGTGTACCTTCGTTATGGCAAGGATTTCGGTTGGGGCGCGCGACTAACCTGAGATCAGGAGTTTACCACATTGTGTCTAACTATCCAAATTTAGGTATGGGACTGGTTTGGATAGAAGTCCCTTGTGGTGGATCCCGTAACCTGCGATACTACGTACTATCATCCCGACTTCACATTCCAACATGGTCATTCCATTAGCACCACATATTGCATATTGCATTACATCCTCGGCACATGACATTTTGAGTTGCTAGGTTTCTGTATTCCTGTGACTTGGATGAGAGTGATGGTATACGTTAGCTCTCCCGAATTGTATATTGCATTATATCCTTGGCATCCGATATTTGATTATTTATGACTCCTCATTTGCATAGCTGTCCTATATTGCGTATTCTGATATTGATTGACTCATGGACTTGTCAGTATTTCCGCTTACTCTGTTCTTGCATGATTTATGATCTTGTCGGTATTTCTGTTTACTCTGATAATTCCTGCTCTTGTCAGTATTTCTGCTTATTCCGACATTGTACGATTTATGGATACCAGTGTTTCCGGTATTGTATGATTAAGGCATTGTTTGAATGCTTGACACTTACCTTGTGCACACACTTACACCACCCTCTAAGCTTTCTATAAGCTTATGCACGATAGATGCGTGCAGGTAATGTTAGGTTGCAGCAGTGTTGAGCTTGGAGCATGCAGCGGTCCTCTGGAGCTTGATTTTTAATTTATGTATTTCCCCTTTCAGCATTGTACTCAAATGATTATATTAGTGGATATGTGATGATGATGTAGCCTTTGTGAATTGGGTAATCTTGTGGTTATGCTTATTATGAGTTAAATATATATTGAAAAAAAATAAATCCTCCTTGTAGGATCCCAGGATCGGAATCTGGCATTTGGATGCTAGGAGCCGAGAATGGGGTACTACGGAGACTGTCAGCACTGGATTCGGCGATTGGGATTCCTGTGAATCCGATTTCCAGATTTGGCGCTTGACAGAAGTTGGTATCAGAGCATAACTTGGGAATACCTGAAGATAACATCACATATCTGCTGATAGTTACCCTACACTCTATGAGTGCTGAGAACTTAGAATGATTAGATCCCCAAGTCGAATAACTTAGAGATTTTCTGATATAGCTCCCTACTGTTGAGATTATGAGGTTGAATAGTTTCTGATTCGGGATCCGAGGATTAGTATGGTTCACCATTTTGTTAAGGACGTATCTTGGGAGCGTAAGGCTGAGATTAGAAAGCGCTATCTTCATCCTTAAATAGGTTAGTTGTGCCTTGATTTATATACTTGATGATGTTTCCTCTTCCCTGGTTCTGTAAATTTCGAGGACGAAATTTTTATTAGGAGGGGAGATCTGTAAGGCCCGTATCCTAGGCCGTGCTGTTCCGAAGGCTTTCGCGGTCCTTCCGGTCGAATTCCGGCGACTCGCGATCTGTAATCGGCAGTTGCGCGCGCGACCCTGAGTCGTATCCCATTTTTTTCAGAGTCGGCTTGACCCGAGACCTGTACCCTTGCGACCGCGCCGTCGCCGCGGTTCTGATGCCGCGTCTCATGTGCCGAGGCGATACCCAGGCCAGGAGATGTGGGCTCGCGTTTAGTTTGAAGAAAACGTCGCATGTTGCAAATATCGAGGGAATCTCTACGAAATGTCACATCAATCTATCCCATCCATCACTTCACATGTCAAGTACAAGCCACCATCATTTCTCTTACAAAAGCACTCCAAAGTCAACTTTCTATCACTTCACCCATCCCTCTTCCCATCACTCCATCACTCACATCATTTCTCTCTTTCTCCCTCTCTCTCTCATTCCCTCTCTTCATTCTCTCTCTTTCATCCTCCAAGCAAGAATCGTCCATGGCTTCCAAGGAGAAACTAGTTATGGTCCACCTTCCTACCACCAAATCCAATCCTTAGATCATCATCTCAACCGTTGAAAATGTCTTCTTGGAGCTCTAGAGTGCATAGGCGGAAGAAGGAATAGGCGATCACAGGTGGGTGCTTCTCTCCCTCTCTTTTTCATTTCTGCGTGATGTGTGGTCCACCATGAATCACATATTTTGTGTGGACCCATTGGATGAATGGGTTGGATCTATGCCATCCAGCCCATTAGTGGGCCCAAATAGAAGGAAAACATCAGGTGGACCACGTTCATGTGAGACCCACCTTGATGTGTGATCACGTGCATGAGGGGCCCACCACCATGATGAGTTTACCCATGCCGTCCAGCGTCTCTGGACGCTAGACGGGCGTGGTTAAAATGGAGTGTGCGTGCTACCAGGGAGTGCACTGGCAAGCCAACCAAAAAGAAAAAAAAAAGAAAAGGAGGAGAGTAACTTTTGGGGTGGCCATGCATGCGGGCCCCACCTTGATGTATGTAGATGATCCACGCCGTCCATTCTATTCTACAGCCCATTTTAGGCGTTGAGCCAAAAGATGAGGCTGATCCGATAATCGAGTGGGCCTTACCATAGGAAACAGTGGTTTTTGTCATTAAAACTTTGGGAAATGATTGCTGGGGTCCACCTGAAGCTTGGACCCACCTGAAATTTGGTTTGGACACATAATTTTGTGGGACACATACAATGGACAGGGTAAATCTAGTTAATGTGGGTCCCACCTGGGGTAACAAATATATATATATATATATATATATATATATATATATATATATATATGAGAAAAGGTGGCAGACACCTTGCTGCCATGACGTGCACAAAAAGGAATGGGTCCCCATTGGCCCTAGTTGTGGACCCCACCGTGATGTGTGTTCTAAATCTCTGCCGTCCATTTGTTGGGACCCCTTCGATGAGGCGTCGATTCCAAAAATCAGCCATGAATAGTTCTTAGATGGCCCACGTCCCCACTGTCTATACGAAGGTATGTTAAACCACTCGGAAATGATTGCTGGGGTCTACTTGAAGCTTGGACCCACCTGAAATTTGGTTTGGACGCCTAATTTTGTGGGACACATACAATGGACGGGGTAGATCTAGTTAATGTGGGTCCCACCTAGGGTAACAAAATTTTTACATATGAGAAAAAGGTGGCAGGAACCTTGCTGCCATGACGTACACAAAAAGGGTTGTCCCCATTGGCCCTAGTTGTGGACTCCACCATGATGTATATTTTGTATCCACACCGTCCATGAGGTGGACAACCCCCTGAGATGGGTTCCCTCCAAAAATCAGACCAATCCAGCGCTCAGGCGGCCCACATCATAGGAAACAGTGTTGATTAAAGGCCTTCCATTGAAACTATTTCTAGGCCCACAGAAGTTTCGAATCAAGCTGAAATTTGTTTATGCCCTTCATCCAGGCCCGTGTGAGCTTTCCAACGGGATGGATGGCATAGGAGCATTACGGTGGGCCCCACATGGAGCCCGCAGTGATGTATGTGTCTTGTTACCACCGTCCGCCTGGACGGTGGTACCCACTGTGATGTATCTGTTTAAACCCCACCGTCCAGAGGACGGGTGGGCGTGTGTGAGTGTGGACGTGTGTGCATGCGTGTGTGTGCACACGTGTGTATGCGTGTGGGTGTGTGTGCACATGTGTGTGAGTGTGTGTGGATATATATATATATATATATATATATATATATATATATATATATATATATATAATGGTGGGTCTCCATGGGCCCCACCATGATGCATGTGTTGCTCGAACCCCATCCAACCATTAAAAAATATATATATATAATAATTTTGGAGCTTGAGTTCAAAATGAGACTGATCTAGGATTAGGTGGGCCACCTTATAGAAAGTAGTGGATTTGATTTTTCTACCATTAAAATCCTTGGGCCACCCATTTCGGACCAGTATGATATTTGCTTTCCCTTTCAGGTCATTGTGACCTTATGATCAGATTGGATGCGAAATAAATACTATCGTGGGCCTTGGGATTTCAATGGTGGAAGTCATTATTACCACTTATGTAAGGCCCATGTTATGGGGCCCATTTGATGTATTTGTGGCCATTATTGAGGCCCACCTCGATGTGTATTTGTGGCCGTTATTGAGGCCCACTTCGATGTGTATTTGTGGCCGTTATTGAGGCCCACCTTGATGTGTATTTGTGGCCGTTATTGAGGCCCACCTTGATGTGTATTTGTGGCCATTATTGAGGCCCACCTTGATGTGTATTTGTGGCCGTTATTGAGGCCCACCTCGATGTGTATTTGTGGCCGTTATTGAGGCCCACCGTCATGTGTATGAGGCCCGTTGTTGAGGCCACCTTGACATATACATATGGCCCATGCGATGTGGCCCACTTGTCATATTTATGGCCCGTTGTTTAGGCCCGCCTTGATATACATGAGACCTATGTTGTGAGGCCAATTTGATGTATTGGAGGCCCATGAGTCGAGGCCCAATAGGGTATACATAAGGCCCATTGAATGTGATTCCACCGTGTTTTATGTGTTGACTTATATGGCGGGCTATGCCTTGGGAGCAATGTTGGTTTGACGTCCACATTGTAAGTATAATGTTGTTTAAATGTCCGCATTACGACTCTCCCTACGGCCAGTGGTAGGCTCATGCTTGTTGTGTAGGCCGTCTAGGCCCATCTGCATTGTAAGGATAGTTCATCACCTTATAATATGCTTAGTGTAGCTCCATGATTCATACCCATACGCATCATATGTATGCTTGATATGAGGAATGTTTGGTTATAACATGAGCCGTTGGGCTGAGACATTTACGGGACTCCATATGAGATGGAGTGCCCGACATGAGCTCATGGTACGCGCGAGATTGCTGCATGTTTGTACGGTGTGATTCATGCATCTCGCATACATGTTACTTGATCATTGTACGCCCTAGCGACATCAGGGCCGTGGCCTCCACAGGCATATCGTGGATGGCTAGACGGGACACCAGAAATATTTGGTTCTAGCATACGGGCGCCATAGATGTCCCTGGGTGAAAATCCCTGAACCTCCGTGGCCAGGAGATGACTCCAACATCGAGACCGAGTGGATATATGAGCACATGAGGGCCGAATACGAGGAGGCCGTGTCTCCCACTGTGTCGTGGTCGGTTGGGAAGGGGTGTGACCTTACCCGCCTGAGTGAGGGGGCAATATCTAGGTTGAGTTTGACCAGCTTGAGGAATGTGTCCGCTATCGACGAGCCGGGCCCAATATTGGCAGGCAGATAGTGAGGTCTCTTCCGCCTACCCAGTTGTGCGCTCGGATAGGGGCGGCAAGCTGGCGTAAGTGTAATGGACCCCGGTGATGATCCCAGAGATGAACTGTACTGATATGTGGACTTATTGAGTAGGAGTTGCATGCTCATTCATTCATTCATTCACTATCCACTCGGGCTGGTGGTGCGCAACTAATTGTTGTGTACCTTCGTTATGGCAAGGATTTCGGTTGGGGCGCGCGACTAACCTGAGATCAGGAGTTTTACCACATTGTGTCTAACTATCCAAATTTAGGTATGGGACTGGTTTGGATAGAAGTCCCTTGTGGTGGATCCCGTAGCCTGCGATACTACGTACTATCATCCCGACTTCACATTCCAACATGGTCATTCCATTAGCACCACATATTGCATATTGCATTACATCCTCGGCACATGACATTTTGAGTTGCTAGGTTTCTGTATTCCTGTGACTTGGATGAGAGTGATGGTATACGTTAGCTCTCCCGAATTGCATATTGCATTATATCCTTGGCATCCGATATTTGATTATTTATGACTCCTCATTTGCATAGTTGTCCTATATTGCGTATTCTGATATTGATTGACTCATGGACTTGTCAGTATTTCCGCTTACTCTGTTCTTGTATGATTTATGATCATGTCGGTATTTCTGTTTACTCTGATAATTCCTGCTCTTGTCAGTATTTCTGCTTATTCCGACATTGTACGATTTATGGATTACCAGTGTTTCCGGTATTGTATGATTAAGGCATTGTTTGAATGCTTGACACTTACCTTGTGCACACACTTACACCACCCTCTAAGCTTTCTATAAGCTTATGCACGATAGATGCGTGCAAGTAATGTTAGGTTGCAGCAGTGTTGAGCTTGGAGCATGCAGCGGTCCTCTGGAGCTTGATTTTTAATTTATGTATTTCCCCTTTTAGCATTGTACTCAAATGATTATATTAGTGGATATGTGATGATGATGTTGCCTTTGTGAATTGGGTAATCTTGTGGTTATGCTTATTACGAGTTAAATATATATTGAAAAAAAAAAATCCTCCTTGTAGGATCCCAGGATCGGAATCTGGCATTTGGATGCTAGGAGCCGAGAATGGGGTACTACGGAGGCTGTCAGCACTGGATTCGGCGATTGGGATTCCTGTGAATCCGATTTCCGGATTTGGGGCGTGACAATAGCGCCCTAGTTCTTATGGACAATTATCATACTTGTAAGATGGTTAGAATTGGTTCGGTTCGCATTATAATGTTTGATGGGGTGGAGCATACTCTAATCGATGTGAGACACATTTTGGATATGATGAAGAATTTGATCTCTTTCTGAGTTGTAGATGCACTCAGGTGTAAATTCACTGTTATGAAGGTGTCTTGAAGGCTTTAAAAGGGGCACTCATAGTTATGAAAGCATAAAGGAGTGAAAATCTTTACAAGTTAATTGTGAATACTATATTAGGTGGAGCTGCAACATTTATTGTGGAGTCCACGTTAGCACATTTATGGCATGCGCACCTTGGCTATATGAGTGAACGTGGTATGAAGGTACTTCTTTATCATCATTTGATTCCTAGTTTAAAAGTTTTGATTTACATATGTGAGGATTGCATTTATGGGAAATAATCAAGGTTAAACTTTATAATTAGGAAACATGTTAGAATACGTCAGCTTGACTATGTGCATTAAGATGTGTGGGGGCCATTGCTTGTTGTTTCTGGAGGAAGGTTGTCATATTTTGTTATATTTATTAATGACTTCTTTCTGAAGGTTTGCGTTTAGTTTTTGAGACATAAATCTGATATTTTCTCTACTTTCAAAATCTGAAAGGTAATTGTTGAAATTCAGATGGGGCGAAAAGTGAAAATTTTGAGGATAAATAACGGTAGTGAATATACTTAAAGAAAATTTAATCAATACTATAAGAATGAGTGAATAGTGAAGCATATATCATAGTAGAATGGTGTGGCTAGCATATGAACCAGCCTCTTTTAAAAAGTGTCCAAAGTATGTTGAGTAATTTTGGGTTGGACAAGGAGCTATGGGTTGATGTCATCTTTACTGTTTGTTATTTACTAAATTGATCTCTCTTTACATCTATAGATTGTAAAATTCCAAAAAAAAGAGAGTATAGAGTGGTTAGATAGTTGATTATTTAGGGCTGTGGATTTAACATATACATTATGTTGGGGTCCATGAGTAGGGGACACCCCATCCCACTTTGCAGGGCTGACGTGAGTGGTGCTCCCAAACACAGTCTCCTATGGTGTGGTCCAATTGATAGTTGGATCAGCTTCGTTTTTGGGCCCGTTGGCCAAAATTGAGCTGGGAAAAAGGATGCACGGTGTGGATCAACATGATACATCATAGTGGGTCCCAAGAGTGGGAACCCACTCCTACTGCCCTCTCATGCAAGCAGTGTCATTGATTCTTGGCTCCCAAGCTCACTGCTGCTAATAGTGTGGCCCACCTGAGATTCTGATCGGCTTACGTTTTGGGTTCAATGCCTAAAATGAGAAGGTAAATCAGATGGACGGCGTGGATGGGACGCATACATCAATGTTGGTCCCATGAGTGGGCCCACTTATCCAGGCGCACTTGCTGCTGGGCAACAACGTCTTTGGACGCTGTTTGCATCCACCAGCCATAGATGTTGCCCCTCCCTCAATCTTTGGTTCGTCTGAGGGGTGGTGTTGTCCACCTAGACAAATCCACTCCATTCATTAAAGATTTGCCAGGTATGGTGGGCCGATGAGCTTCGGATCGATCCAATTTTTGGTGATTTTCCACCATCCAAAATTTGTATGACCAAATAAGATGTTGGATTGGAAAATAAACCTAGTCCACACTGTGATAGTATGTGGGGCACTCTCTCCAATAGTGTGGCCCACATGTGGGCCCCACAACATCATAATTTTATAAAAAAGAATGAGAAAAGAAATGCAAGGGAAGAGATCCGGCCATCAAGGTGGGCCCTGCCACTATGGGGTCCACCGTACAATCCATACATGATCAAGGTGGTTCCACCCTTATGAGCCTACCAAAATGAAAACAAAATTACAAGTGAGGGTTTTGATCCTCCCATGCACTTACTACGTCAAATGAACGGTTGGATTGGCTCGGATCGGCGATTGAAAGGTCCACCAAGCTCCTCTCCACCTATAATCTCCTCTAATTTTATTTTTTTTTCTTCTCTTTTCCTCTTAACCTCTTGGTATCTCCTAATCTCCCTCAAGCTCTTTTTCTCTCAAACACTACAAAAAAAAATGGGTAAAGGATACAGACCACGTCACTTTTTTGTTATGCATATAAACCGTTGCTATAATTACTACGGTTTTAATCCGTAGCTTAAAAGGTGACAGACCATTAACAATTAATGGTGTTGTAAGGGGCTCTATGAGGCCTAAAAAAATATATATGCTCTATCTAAGCCGTCCATATATTTTAAAATATTACTTTAGAGTATGAAATCAAAAATCAGCTAGATGGAAGCTCAAGTGGACCACACGGTAGGAAACATGAAGATTAAATTACATTTGCTTCCTATGGTGTATTCGACTTGGGCCTTCAATCTACCTTAAGTTTGGGATCATCTACTAAAATAATTTAATAAAATTAATTGTTGTAATGGATAAACTAAATACACATGGTGGGCCCCACGGAGCCCTTGTCAGGACCATCCATGGTCCTTCTCACGAAACGACTCCCAAATCTAGGCGCACGCTCAAAACAGAGCTGCGCCCAAAATGGCACACACTCTCTCTCTCTCTCTCTCTCTCTCTCTCTCTCTCTCTCTCTCTCTCTCTCTCTCTCTCTCTCTCTCTCTCTCTCATTCTCCTCCCTTGCTCTCCAATGCATCTCTGCCGTCTCTTCTATCTCTCTCCATTGCAGCAGTTGTGAAGCTCTTATCCGAAGAAACACACGCCGTGAAGCTCCTCTCCATATGTTTGACGTCATGAATAAGCAATTTTATTAGTTTCTATTCATTTGATTACTGTAAATCCCTATCACCCGTCTCAAGAAAAGTTTCAACGGTGGAAATTATTATTCCCAATGTTTCCTGGTCCAATTGAGTTTTTAATATGCTTCAATTTTGGAATCAACACTTGAAATGAGCTGAAAAAATGGATGGACGGCGTGGATAAATCACATACATTCACTGTGGGCCCAACAGAGTTTATGCAATCCGATTTCATGGTACACCAGCCAATCCGCTTCCAATTTTAGGGATAAATTGCTAAAATTATCTTTAAAAATGGAAAAATGGATGGACGTTGTGCATAAAACGCATACATCATTGTTGGCCACACAGAGCACCGACCACCACTAGTGGAAGCAGATTGCGTCCTGAGCGACGACTCCCGTAAAATTATCTGAGAAAGTAGATGAACGGTGTGGACAAAACCCTTACATCGCGGTGGCCCCCACAGTAGTACGCAATCCCTTCCGTCACTAGCCAAACCGCGTCCGACTTCACAATTTCCACATAAGTGTGTGGTGCCTTAAGTACTAACTGTGTGTGGTGCCTTAAGTACAATCAAAATAGCTCTGCCCATTGAAAATAAGTATCATTTAGGGAATACTAACAAAAGAACATGCTGCTACTACATTATATTTCCAAGTTGTGCATCATAGTAAAATGTGCAATCAAAGCCCTGAATCGATGTATGAAAAGTTTGACATACATATACATATACGTTCATCATATTATGCTCTCCAAATTATAAGAGTATGCAAATGAAATATGAACATTTGCTATCACAAGACATTTACGCTTAGAAATTACTCTAAAAATGATGTAGAAATGTCATATATGAGAAAATAACGATACATATCAATTATGAAAACATTATAATTCCTCTGAAGCACCTAAGGCGGTCATGTCTTTCTGCAAATCTTTCTTGAATTGCACTTGGGCAACTGTAGTATCTAATTCAGCATCAACAATAAGTCTGGCCTAGTCTGGGGTACCGGCCAACTCCTGCTCCAAGGAAACTATCATAGCTTCCTCTCTTAAAAGTTCTAACTTCTTAAGATCAGCAATACGAGCATTGTCTTCCATATCAGCATTGATCTTTCTCATCTTCAATTCATCCTCCTGCCTCTGGATTCCAAGATAAGCTATCTACTCCCTGAGCCTGGCTATAAACCAGATCATGCAGAAATTGCTATATGTGGCTAGCCCAATCGTCATAAACGGCTAACCACTAAGTTTAAACAGCTAGTATGCGGCTGGTTTTAATTCCGACATACAAAATGGTTAGAAACTACCAAATAATGACTAGTTTCTCACCAACAGTTGGAAATGGTCAATTGCAGTTATGACACTAGACAAAAACGTCCAGCTACTTTAGCCTATATAAACTAAGCTTGGCTGGTTCATTTCATTATCACAAACCACTCGACTCACTCTCTCATATGAACCAGTCAAGCTCTAAGTGTTCTCTGATCAAGCCGACAATGTTCAATACAAACCTAAGTCAGCAAGTCCACCAAAACTAGACTAGTATAAACAATTTCATTTTCTATCTTTCTTTTTGACTTGGGAATTTTCCATTAAGTTTTCATTTGCCAACAAATTGTGTTTACATACTTCCATTAGTAATTTTTTTGTGCTTGCTGAACACAGAACCACAAACAGGCTCGTCGCATCCTAAAAGCTATTCGCCAGCAACCTGTCACTAGTATCAATTACTTTGAGAATGGGTGAATAATGCTTTAAGGATAATGTGATCATATATGCTTCGCCGTATCCTTAATATTTTGGTGGTTTTTTTCCTTCATTTTTATAATAATTATAAATTTGCAAATTGAGATTATCAAATTCTCAACAACCACGGATAGCACCAAATCTGCATCGGATCGCTCAGGCCCGGAGCTGCAAGAGAGGACACCATCTCGCAATGAGATGAGCAACAACCACGTGCATCTTTTAACCGTGTATTGTACGTTTGTGAAGGAGAGTTAGGTACCGTAAGGCAGACGAAGGTATTCAATGCGGATGGCGTGGGACTAGCAGTCAAGTACAAATAAAAGCAAAAAAAATAAAAATAATAAAAATAATAAAAATAATATCCCGTGTAACTGCTTAACTGTCGTCAACATATACTTACGTGCATGACTTCAAGTCAATATGTCCTTACGTGCATGACTTCAAGTTAACGGACTTCAAGTCAATATGTCCTTACGTGCATGACTTCAAGTTAACGGATCCTTGCATACCTCTAATTGGGGAGATGAGCACAACCACATACTCGGATTCGGTGGTAACCCCTCTGGCACCGAGATTCTTTTTGGTTGGCGCTGGAAACGCCTGTGCACCTTATCATGCCGTGTTTTATGCATGCCACCCATCTGTTTTTAACGATAATTTCAGCGCATGAACCGAAAAATTTGACGGATCCAGTTTTAAAGTGGACTACACCGTAAGAAAAAGTGATGATTTAACTCCCACCATTAAAACAATATGTGGATATATATATATATATATATATATATATATATATATATATATATATATATATAAAAAGCTTCCGTGAGGTCGAGCTGTGTGGCCACCGTAATAAGTTACGACCATCAACACCGTGCATTTGATGGGTCCCCTTTAAATTATGGGATATCCTAAAAATCAGCTATATACAGAACTCAGGTGGGCCATACCATCTAAAATTATATGAAAACACCGTTAAAAACATATAAAAGCACTTGGTGGGGCTCACCTGAGTTTTGCATGCGTCTTAAACTTGGTCTAAACCCTCATTCAAGTAGGACACACATAATGGATGAGCTGGATTTGCAAAACACATCTCGGTGGGCCCTCAAAAATGGTTATGAATGTTTTAATGGTGCACGGTCCCTCTCCACTTCTGTATGTGGTGTGCCCCATGCAAATCACAGATTGACTTGATTTTTGAGACCTAGGCCCATGTTGGAATGGTGCATCCTACTGATGGGGTAAATGTTTGAAACGCATCACAGTGGGGCTCACACAGCTCAACCTCATGAGACGGACTAGTTAGGTCGAGCGCATAGTACATTTTTCATATATATATATATATATATATATATATATATATATATATATATATCCACATGACCTGATCAACAAGCTGGATGAAAAATAAACATTATAATAAGCCCTAAGGAGGTTTTAATGTTAAGTGTTTAATCATCACGGTTTCTTATGGTGTGGTCCACTTGAGATTTAGATATGGGCTTGTGTTCTAAAATGATCTAAGAAAATGGATGGAGCGCAAGCATAAAATGCACATATATCAGGCTGGACCGACATAGATTTTCCAGCACCGACCGGTGCAATCCTGTGAACGAGTCAGCACCGAAGCCGGGTCTACTCACACTTAGCACGCATTAATGGAGAGAGCAGCGTCAACCACACGAAAGTGGATTGCGTCATCTCCGGATAATAATCGGTCCAGTGCTCTGCGGGGGACCTCCGACATGTATAGATGTTATCCACGCCGTCCTTCCATTTTGCCAAATTATTTTAAGTAACGAACCCATAAACGAAGCAGATCCTAGGCTAAGTTGACCATACAGGGGCGATTGAATACCCACCATTAAAAACTTCAAGAGAGCCGCAGAAACTTTGGATCAAGCTGATGTTTGTGTTCTCCCTCCATCCTGACCTTAGGAAAATGTTAGATGGCTAATAAACATCACTGTGGCCCTTGGGAAAATTCCACCCGTGGGGTGTCATTATTAGAGGTGTCAACCTGAAAATTCAGAATTTTGAATAGGGCAGTCCAACCCGGCCTAAGATAGTTCAAAATCTAGGCCAAGATCTACCCCAGCCATTGACATCCCTGTCCATTATCATCTCCTCCCTACGGTGTGATCCACTTGAGCTTTCCTTTTGCCTTAATTTTGAGCGCATATACTTAAAATTATCCGAACAAAATGAATGGACAGCATGGAAAAAATCTATACATCATGGTAGGGCCCATAGAACCCCCTTCCTGAGTGGATAATGGGTTTTGGTTAGGTGAGCCAATGGACTGAGATTAGGCTAGAACAGTATAGGTTGAGCTTAACATTATTAGGACTGCCTGAATGTGTTATGGGCTCCCACAATGGACCTTGGGCTGACTAAAGAAAATTTATTAGGGCCTAGCTGGCCAAATCCAGGCTAGATTTGATAAAAATTCCTATTTCTATGCATGATTGTTCGAATTCATTGCTTGATCAAATGGCATGCACATGTAGACGTAAGTACACATTTAGAGAAATGAAAACAAATAATCATATGCAAGATCTTGCATGTGTTGCTTATCCAAGGATTAGAGCGGCATTTTTGCTGGATATGCACCTATGTGACGATGGCCACGTCAGGCTAGAAGGACTTGAGCCCATGTCTAGCCTAAACAGTGATCGATCGTGCCTTATGTGTCAACACCAAGCCCCGTCCAAAGTGGAAACGAAATGGCTAGTGACAGAGGCTAGTAGTCGGTGTTTTGTGGGCTTCATCATAATGTATTTGTTAATGGGTTTTTTTTTTTACCCATCGTCGACCGGTCGTGTGCCCTGTTCGACCGGTCGTGGGCTAGTGTACGACCAGTCGTGGGGTTGAACCGTGACACGACTCAAAGTCCAGCGAGTTTGGGCTATTTTTCTCTGGGGTGCTCAACCGGTCGTGAGTGATGCTCGACCGGTTGTAGGTGGCTCTCGACCGGTCGTAGACTCGACACGACCAATTGTAGTTATTCAAATTCATTCCGCGATTTTACCCGGATTTCATTTCGCAAGTTTTTTGCAACTGAAATGCGGAAAAGAGTTTCCCAAAACTATAAAAGGGGGTGCCTAGGGTTTTTCTAGGCAATACAAGAGGGTTTCCTAAAGCTTTACAAGGGAATTGTTAAAGGGTTTAGGGCTATCAAAGGTGAGAGAAAGAGAGAGAAAGAGAGAGAGGAAACTTATAGAATGGAGGTTATGCTCGTGGAGGTTATCTACTGTGCAATCTATATCTCAACGCTTCTATGTCCTCGTAATCGGTTAGATCTCATCGTTTTCTTTGTTTCTCTTATTGTTTATCCATTCCTGCGTGAGTGAAGAAAGTTGTAACATTCTACTTCATAGTGGATTGTTGATCTGGACGAGGTCCCGTGGTTTTTACCTCTTTAAGGGTTTTCCACGTAAAAATCTCTTGTGTGGTGTGTGGTTGATTCTTTGATTTATTTCATTGCTTTGTTATTCTATAATTCTGATTTATTCTGGAGGGCTAGATCATAAGGTTTTGTACGTACAAGGCCTCCAACAATTATTTCGCCCATGTTGTCCAAAAAAAAAACAACAACAACAACAACAACGAAAAACTCAAGTTAGATCATATATTGTTGACTGAATGCTCACCTGTTAGAAACTTCCTGATGATTATAAAAGTTTTCAATCAAGTTGATAATTTTGTTTTCCCTTTATCGAGGTCTGTAAGACATAATCAACAGGTTAGATGGGGTCCTTACTCTTACTCCAGTGGTAGACTGTCAGGAGTTTCAACACCTGGCCGATGGTTTTGAGTACCCATAGGTGGTGAAATCCCACCATGGCATGAGTGTGTACTGGTGTGTGTGCGTGTGTTAAAAAAATAAATAATAAAAAATAAAAAATCAACAGGTTAGATATCAAATAAACATTACAGTTAGCCTTATAAGATTTTTAATTGTGGACATTCAATCACAATTATTTTCCCAGTATGGTCCGCCTGAGAATTGGTGCTGGCGTGGGTAGGTGTCGTGCAAAGACCATGCTCGAGTTGCATGAACGGTTCAGAGATCAAAGTTACATGGCACCAAAATGATGTATTTATTATATCCACACGTTCATTATTTATTTATTTTTGAAATCATTTTACAGCATGAACTAACAAAATATTCATATCCAAAGCTCAACTGGACCACACAACAAATAGCAGCAGGGATAATGATTCTCACGGCTAGGAGGGCCCACCATAACGTTTATTTTCCATACAATCGGTTCATAGGGTAAAACAAGACATGGATGAAGAGGAAAAACAAATATCATATTGATCCAAAACTTCCGTGACCCCACAAGGGTTTCAGTGGTAGACATTCAATCCCCCATTGCTTTTTGCAGTGTGGCCCAATTGATATTTAGATCCATTCTATTTTTTGGCTAAAGATTTACGATGGGCTCACCAAATGGATTTACGGTTTGGATATAACATATAACTCATGATGAGACGCACATAGCTTGGTGATATCAACACACCTTAGATCGGTGGTGTGCGGTGGAAGGAAGCGGATTGCGTACTAAGTAATACTGAGTAAACTCTGTGGGGCCCATGTAATCTATATATTTTATCCACTCCGTACATCTATTTTATAACATAAGTTTAGGACTTGAGACAAGAAATAAAGTCTATCCAAAGCTCAAGTGGACCACACCACAGGAAACAGTGTGAATTTAATGTATACGATTGAAAAATACTCGGGGCCACAGAAGTTATGAACAGCTTGGATAACAAATAAATATCATTATAGGCCCAAGAAAAGTTTCAACGGTGGAAATCATTATTCCCAATGTTTCCTGGTCCAATTGAGTTTTTAATATGCTTCAATTTTGGAATCAACACTTGAAATGAGCTAAAAAAACGGATGGACGGCGTGGATAAACCACATACATTCACTGTGGGCCCAACAGAGTTACGCAATCCGATTTCATGGTACACCAGCCAATCCGCTTCCAATTTTAGGGATAAATCGCTAAAATTATCTTTAAAAATGGAAAAATGGATGGACGATGTGGATAAAAGGCATACATCATTGTTGGCCACACAGAGCACCGACCACCACTAGCGGAAGCAGATTGCGTCCTGAGCGACGACTCCCGTAAAATTATCTGAGAAAGTAGATGAACGGCGTGGACAAAACCCTTACATCGCGGTGGCCCCCACAGTAGTACTCTATCCCTTCCGTCACTAGCCAAACCGCGTCTGACTTCACAATTTCCACATAAATAGCCAGAGTCAGTGTGGAAGTCTTCGTCTCAAACCACTTTGCTTTACAAGAAGAAGATAATTGTCTGTGAGAGAGAGAGAGTCGAGAGAGAGATAGAGAATGGATGCCAGGCTTCACGAAGCAGCTCTAATGGGCGATGTTGATTCCTTGTCTACATTGCTTGAAGGAAATGCTAACATTCTCGATGGGGCAGCTGATTTTGCGGAGACCCCTTTGCACATAGCAGCTCTATTTGATCACGTCGAGTTTGCAAAGATTATCTTAAGAAGAAAGCCGGAACTCACGCGTGTATTAGACTCTGAACGCTCTTCGTCTTTGCATTTGGCGTCAGAAAGAGGGCATGTAGAAATGGTAAAAGAATTATTGGCGATCGATGCCGATATATGCCTTGTTCGTGACAAAGATGGAAGGATTCCTCTCCATGTAGCAGCACTCAGCGGTCATGAGGAGGTCGTGAAGGTGTTAGTTGATAAAAAGAGAATAGCGACTCGGGTCTTGACGAGTCAGAGGGAGCCGATTTTGCACCTTTGTGTGAATCATGACCGTTTTGACTCCGTGAAGTGGCTCTTAGATTGTGTAGAGGATGGTAAAGATAATGAGTTTGTGAAAATGAAGGATCAAGAACGCAACACCATCCTCCATCTTGCAGTTGCTAAGAAGCATATCAAAGTCAGTATCCTCTTCTCTCCTCCTCTTCTTTATCTTCTTCTTCAAATTGGCAACGACACCTATATTGCATTATTTTTCACCATCTATCTTCATTATAGAAGTAATAAGGAACTGAAAGTATCCATCTTACCTTCACTATCTATGTATTGAATCACGTAGTTTAAAAGGCGAGAACTTGTGTACCTTGATTTTCTGTTGTTGTGTACATTATTGCATCGTATTAAAGCTTTAAACTTCACTCTAGGATCTCCCTAACGTAGTTTTAAAGGGGAGAATGGGATTGTTGCAACGGTGGAGATAGACCGGAGACCAAGAATCTTGTATAAAAGTGTGAGAGTCCCAACGCCCCAGTAAAATTATTTCTTAGCGACATGCCCCAAATTAAAGCTCGATATCTCTGTTTTCTTCATGAGAAACCATATTCTTTATTAAAAGAAATTCTCTCTCACAGCTACAATTTCTACACTAAGCAAGCCCCCTTCATAGTTGGAGCAACAACTAACACTATTGTTCTGATGCAGGATGAATGATTTATGATGATATTTACTAACAGAGATCAAAGTTTATATTTTCACAAACTAAATCAAGTAAAAAATTCAATCATTCTTCTACAAAATTCGAAAATTTTAGATTTAACAATTCAGGTTCCAAGCAAAAGTCATCATCCCATAATACATAATAAATATAAAATTATGAAAGAAAATGTCTTGCGAGATGTAGGAATCTTGTTCGAGCATAGGAAAAAGAATCCCAACATACACATAGAATCCAGATTTCAGGTTTTGGAACCAATTGAGGATTCTATTCAAAATTAGAAACTTACGGTTTATAAATTGGGAAAAATTAGATTAGGCTTAGGATTTGGTATGCGTTAGGGTTTCATAAAGGGGGTTTTTGTGAGAAAACAAAGGGGAGAGAAAGAGCTGCCACATGTGCACCCTCACACGTGCACGCTTGCGTGCGCATGTGTGTACGGCCCTAGGAGAGGTCGTATGGATGGTGTTTTTTTTTTTTTTTTTTGAATGGAAAGAATGAATAAGAATGATAGTTAGAGGCTTACCTTAGAGAAGAACAAAAGATAGGAAAAGAGGATCACCCTCGGGCTTCACATGCTCTCCAATCCCTGGAGATCTTCAAGAATTTACTTACAAATCACATGCAGAAGAAATGAAGGAGAGAGCTCTCTCTCGTATGATTTTTTTTTTTTTTAAAACATGGGCTGGCGCTAGACGTCCCCCAATTACTTATATTTCCATATGCTAAAATTTACAAAAATATCCATTGTCTCTTGAAATAAAGTCTTTACTCAAAAATAAGAATTCTAAACTGCCAAATCCTAATCCAAACCACTAATCAAGTCCCAAAAAATATAAAAACATAAATGCCTACTAGTAGGTACCCATGTGGTCCAAATTTTAAGAAGATCATCGGTCTAATGGCCCACAAATGGTGATCTGGCAATCGGATGGGCCAACGGGCACGATCCAACAGTCCTATACTCATATGTTCATAGCTTACATGCATATTCCTAGTATGGGATCTTCCATATGAACGTACTACGCATGTGAGGTATTTAAAATGGCCCGGTGGTGGGTCCCATGTACAGATCATCCATCCATAATGAAATTGGGGCCCTCCTCCTCTTGTAAAGCTTCTATGATGATTCAATGTCCTCGTCAATCCTCTCTGACTAAGAAAGATTCACCTCTGGTGAAGAACTACGAAACCACTAGAGAAGATCAGGGTCCAGTCTTTGGAACTCCTCCTCTATGATCCACGTGCTATCTGAACTTAGTCTGTTCTTTCATTTGACAAGAAAATTTTGAAATCTCCCTTATCTCATGGAAACCACGTGATGATCCAACATATCCTTAATCTTCTCTCTTTTCTCAGGTAATGATTGTATAGAAAGTAAAGGATGGGATAAGTGGCTAGGCAAAGGCCAATGACTCAGGGATAAATCTAGTATACTAGATTTGTCCTCTATATTGAATGTGGAACTAATTCCCATGTTAGACGAAGATCCACCACATACACATTAGCGTCCATTCTTTGCAAGATTTTATAGGGACATGCACTATGAGCATGTAACTTTTTAACAGATCCCTGGGAAAACTGCTTTAGTTGTATATGAACCATAATGTAGTCACTGATCTGAAATTCCTTGAACCTTTAGTGAGAATCAGCATCATTAATCATTCTTTTAATCTCAGCATGTAAATTATGGATATGTTATACAAATGTAATTGCTGACTAGATAGCCTATATGACATGAGCATGAAGATATGAGTTATAGGCTACCATTTTCCTTTGGCATCTCTGTGACTGGATTGTGTATCAGTGAAGGCCTTGGTTTGACTACTAATGCATGGCTTGTCTCCAGAACAAGTGAGCCAAACATTCGCATGAACCTGCTTCACGAATTGGGGTTTAACATATTGCTCCAGTTCCTATAATATCTGATAGGCATGCTCTAAGGTGCTTACATTTACATTGTTAGGAATGGGTTCACATTAAAGCTTATATTAGAGGCACGTCCTAAACGAGATAAGGTTATGACGAGGTTTTCTTAGACGTTACATCACATCATATATTCATCAAACTTGACAATACATTCTGTCACGAGCATAGTTCCCTATCTAAGGTATTGCCATCAATCCAACATCTTCTAACAGTGGGAAAGTGGGAGGTACTTCTCCTTCAAGTCCTCCTTCATCTTAACCTAGAATGCAATGGGTTCTTTTCCACGTCTTTCCATGGCACACTTAACGTTAGTCCAGAACAGCTTCGCTAACTCACTAATTTCATCTTATAGAATTTGACTTAACATTGTTCGGACCATGTCTGCTAACCAATTCAGAAAAATATTAGGGTCTAAGCGATCATCAAAACTAGGGGCATAAACCTTAACAATATTCATCACACTATCCTCAGGATCATAGTGATCTTGGAACTCTCAGCTGGGTGGCTGGGCATGCACCCCCCCTCCCAACCGCCTACTCCCTACTCCCTAACATTGGTACCTCACATGCCCCCTAACGGGCTCTTCCCTATCATACCCAACTTCAACTTATTCCTCAGATTGAGAATGACGATCATCCCTAATGTTGGGGTTAGCTGTACAGGACGCTTCCCACCGAGCTAGGCATTGGGCACTAGCGATTATCTAGGTTGCTATGGTCTGCTGGTTGTTCTCAATATTTGTGAGGCGACAGTTGATATTTTCAATAGCCTCGAAAAGTTGTTCCATGTTCTTCATGGGAGAAAGACCAAAGTCACAACATGTGCGAGAGTGCATACACTAAGAACCCTACTAGACACAACCCTAAGGACTACTAGACAAAGACGAGGGTTATGCGATGACAAATGATAACTTCTATACCTAGGCACTGAAATTGTGGTAGAACCGCTATAGTAGAAGTATGGAATTAATCCAAGTGTCCTAGAGGGGAGTGAATAGGACTTTTCAAAAATTATTTTCTTTTAATCAACAAACAATGCTTAACTTTTAAGCAAGATAAGTAAGGAAGAGCAACTCTATGGCTTACAAGCCAATAGAGGGTCCCAACACTTAGGCTGCACAGGATTTGCATGAAAGCAACAAGCCTATTGAGATAGTGAATGTGAGAGTGTGTGGGATGTGATTCTTATTAATGCTTAGACATTCATTTAATCATGCATTACAAATAATCATTCAAGAGACACAAGCATAATTAAATCAATGCACAAATAGCAATCCCAAACACAATCATATATAGTGGTTCAACTACTTGCCTACTCCACTCCCGGTGAACGCACTCTCTCCTAGAGTATACCGGATTTCATTATTCAATGGTTTTAAATCAAGTTAACCATCAACCTTCACAACCTACATAAGGTTAACTAAGGAGCCTAAACAAGACAACCTTAACTACCTACACAAGGTGACAAGTCCTACACAAGGACACACCTAGGAGCCTACACAAGACAACATATGCCTACACAAGGCAATGAGTTCTACCCAAGAACTCCTCTGGGAACCTACACAAGGCAATGAGTTCTACCAAAGAACTCCTCTGAGAGCCTACATAAGGAAACCCATGCCTACACAAGGCAAACACGTCCTACACAAGGATAATGTATTCTCTCGTCGGAGGCTTATGAAAGGTCTTGACGAGTTCATCATTCAAACTCTGAATCCCAATCCTACACAATGAAAGGGCTTCAGACTCAACGGACTCCTTATACTTACAAATAAGTGAGTGAGTCTCTTTCTCGCACAATCTGAAGATGATCTTCAATGTTGATGAAGAGTCTTCGACTCCCTTGAACCGCAACTGTTTATGATGCTTTGATCAATGCTCCGAGGTTGTGAGGTTTAGGGTTTTGTTGTTCTTCTCTGTTTAGATTATATGATTTAAACACATAGAAAAGATTCCCATGAGCTAAGCATTCAAGAGTTTCAGCACAATGATTTTCCTATGAAGGGTACTACTAAAAATTCAATGAATGCTAAAGTTCATGATTTAATCCAAGCAATGAAGATATGAGTTAATGCTTGTGCAATGGATTGAATGATGAACTCTAATAGGAAAGACGGAATGAGAATGTGGATAATAACTCTTGTAACAACTCTCTCAAACTCTCTTAAATTCTAGCTCCTTTTACAGGAAGTAAGCCATGTGTATTTATAAAGTTGAAATCCTAACGGTAAAAAAACAGGCAGAAATCTAATATTGTCAATGCCATCAAAGGATATTCGATGTCATCAAAATTTGAATTTCGATGTCATCGAACCTACTTCAATTTCATCGACTTCCTACACAAAATAATCATTTGGGTGTAGAACAGATTCAAGTCCATTGTCATTGAACATCCTTCGATCTCATCGACGTGCACTTCGATGCCATCGAGCGATAGTTCGATCCCATTGGGATTTCCTTTTTAAATATATACAATGGTTGTTGGACAGTTTTGTCTCTAGTTTGATGCCGTCGAACAGTCTTTTGATCCATTGAGATTTGAATTTTGATGGCCTTGAAAGGTCTTTGATGTGCTCGAAGAAAATTGATTTTCCTTAAAAGCTTGCTGGACAAAATGGTGTTAGTTTCGATGTAATCGATTAGCCTTCAATGCCATCGATAACTTACGATTGATGCCACCGAAGAAGGTTCGATTACATCGAGGAGCACTTAAAGTATTTTTTTGGAGTTTTGGAAGAAGCTCAAGGTCGATGTAATTGAATGTCATTCGATGCAATTGATAATTCATAGCATGTTTTCATTTTGATGCTAGACAGAATGGACCTGTATTTGATGCCATCGAATGATGTTCGATACCATCGAAGATGTCTTCGATTGCATTTCGATGCACTCAACAGGGCATATGATTTTACTGTTTGTTCCATCGTTTACTCCTCTAATACTCAAGTGTTCAAAACTTAAGCTTACCAAGGATGATTTTAAGAGTTATTGTGGCCAAGAATAAGTTTAAATGGGGTCATTTACCTTAGGGTTTGGTTAGGGAAGTGAGGCTTTGTTTACCTGTGTGAAGCACTTGAACTTCTTCTTGGTTGAGTCTTGGGCTTGATGTCTACAACTTGGCGCTCACTCAACTGACAGACTCAACACTCACGTATATTGACAAACAAGGGCACTTTTAATCTCTCCCTTTGTCAATTACGTGACAAAAACAACTAATAAACCCTGGATATGACAAAAAAAAAAAAAAAAAAAAAAAAAAAAAAACTCAATATATTACAAATTTACAACTCGATTACACACTTGATATAACTTGAGTTACCTATTGCTCCTCCTTTATTTTGTTTGTACTCTCCCCCTTAGTTCCTGCATTTAAAGATTTGCAAAACACAAAAGTAGCATACTCAAGAGTATATGGTTCTCCCCCTTTTTGTCAGTTATTGGTAAAGGGCACTAAAAGTAAGAGATAGACCAAGATAACTAAAGTATGGAATTTCATCATTCATATTCAATGTTAGAGGGAGAAAAGATCACATAAGTTCATAAGATAACAAAGTATGAATTTAGAACATGATGTCAAGGAGAATTGAATGCCATATACAGATAAATATACTAAGAAAAATGAAATGGCATCAATAACTAATAGCAACATATAAAAGATATCATCATTCAATCATTCAAAAGATCTACCCCAAGCTTGGGTAGAATTAATATCCAAAAGGCCCTTAAGGGCATAATCAAAACAATAACAACCCAAAAGACCCAACAAGGGCATGAACATCCAAACAACATAAAATATCCTTCACAAACTCCAAAAATATACACCTTTCAAGGTACACATAAATCTGATAGAAAATGTAGAGTAGAAACTGATCAGATTGGCTCGTCATCCAAAAAATATCTGATGAGGGAGACTGTGACCTCGAATATATATTAGTGAAATGTTTTAGGTAGAAGGACCAGCTTCGTGTGAAGCGATATCGTCACGTCGGCATATGACTACTGCTATTAGGTCCTGAATTGTCTTTTCCACTCTCTCCAACCCTCTCTACATCGCTCCAGTGATCTACTCCAGTGGTGACAAATGCTCAACGTGTTGGCGAAGCCGATATAGGATTGAGTCTCGACGCTCGCATTGACCAACATGACAGTGGGTGTGAGTAACAAGAGTGTATGAAACATCACTAGCTGGTTGTCTTTCGTCCTCTGTTACAGCAGCCTCGGTCTCCTTTGTCTCAATCTCGACGGCCTCAGCTTCAGTTTCTCCCAAGGTGTCATCATGATGAGGAGCTAAGGAGGAGGTCTAGGGCGATCGATAGTGGGAAGCAGAACCACATGCCGAGATAGGAGACAGATAAGGTGAGGAAATGGAATGCGAGTATCCTGGGTGCCGTGAACAGCGACTGCCAACTATTGAAGAATGAGGGTTGACAGACAAAGGGTGGAGAAGGGTCCATTGGTGTTGATGGCCTTGCAGATTTCTCCGGGCACATGTTTTAGTTCATTTTGCCCGTGATGATTCTCCTTGAACCATTGTTTTACTTTTATCCTTCCCCATTTTTAGGGTAATCTCAACAATGTACAGGGTATTCAAAAGAGGAATAGTGATTGAAGAGAACAAAATAGACCAAATGAAAACCTAATGAACAAGATGTTCCTATTTGGAGAGATGATCCTTAGGTTTGCAAAAAACAGAGTGAAGATATGCTGAGAACCTAAACCTTAAAATCAACTTCAACAAACCTTAGGAAGATGATCCGATAGAGTAGAAATGAGGTTCAAATGGACAATCTTACAAGATTTGGAGCACGATGGTGATTATGAGATTTAGCTGGTTGTCCAAGAGAGGTTGGAAGTCGAGTAGACGCGGGGAACCGATGAAAAAGGAAAAATCCCGCCAGCGAATTATATATAAGTCCTAATACTTCGATGTCATCGTAGAAGGAACTTCGATTCCATCAAAACATGTTCGATGTAATCAAACAGAGTCCACATAGGTCAATGAGATTCAAGAGTTCTTCGATGCAATCGAGTAGTGTTCGATTCCATCGAGGTTGGCTCGATGACATTGAATGTCCCTCAATTCCATCGAAATAGTCCAATTTTTTTCCTACCAGTTCGACTTGCACTAACCTATAATCAATGATGTACACTTATATTTACCAATGCATTAGTATTTTGTACATAAATTTTTTTAAATAAAAAATAAAAAATAATAGATTACACATATTTTCACGCCCCAAACTAGGAAACCGGGCTCACAAAATTCTCGATTGCCGAATCCGGCGCCGACAGCCTCCATAGTACCCCATTCTCGGCTCCTGGCACCCATACACCAGGTTTCGATCCTGGGATCCTACAAGGAGGATTTTTAACATCAATTTGATTCATAATGAACATAACCATAAGCATAACCCACGAACAATAACCACAAGAACACCATCACAAAATCCACTATGATAAAAAACTTTAAAGTACAATGCGTATGGAGGGAAATACAAGATAATGGTAACGGAAACTCCTGAAGCTCGACGGCACGCGCCTACTGCGGCGAAGCTACAACTACGTCCTAACGTCACCTGCACACATCAATCATGCATAAGTTTATAGAAAGCTTAGAAGGTGGTGTCAGTGTGTGTGCAATATGAGCGTGCTCAGAATTAATGTCAGAGTAATGTGGAATCATACTGATGAGTAAACGAATGCAATCAGCCGTACTAAGGCTATGCAGTGCAAAATATGAATATTATCAGTCATGTCAAGGCCATGCGATGCAAAATACAACTCATGCATCTCAATCCTCATCCGCATGTCAATGCGGTTCCTTATTAGAGCATCAAATATCAGTACGGTTCTCACTCTAAATAATCACCGGGGTCTAGTACACTCCAAATGACACTGCCCCTTTCCCACGCGCACAGTCCAAGTGAGAGTAAGAAACCTCACTATCCGCCTGGCCAATAGTTTGCCAATACCTATCGGGCACGTCGATAGTGGACACATTCACGAGCTGGTGATACTTAGCATAGTAATGCCCACTACTCTCGGGCAGGTAAGGCCAAACCCCTTTTCAACTGACTATGACATAGTGGGAGACGAAACCTCTTGATATTCGGCCCCCGTACGCTAATGTATCCACTCGATCTAGACATTGGAGTCATCCTCTGGTACCATCGGGTTTAGACATTTTTACCCAGGGACATCTATGGAGCCCCGATGCTTAGTAACAATATTTTCGATGTCTAATCCGACCACCCAAAATGTGTCTGTGGCTATGGCCCTGATGTCGCTAGGGCATACAGTAATCACAATCATATAAATACAAAGTGCATGAGTCACGCAGTCCAATCATGCATCAAACCTGTGCATACCGTCCGCTCATGTGGGGTAACTCTACCTATCAGGGAGTCCCATAAACCACCTACATTATGACATATGCGATGGCCAATCACAACTCTTAACAAATATACAGATGATGCATATGGACAGTATCATAATGCTATGCTGTCACAAACTCATAATCGACAACGGTAACCGGTATCGGCAATCGACATCGATAATCAACCTCGACGTAAGGCGGGGTCCATAAATGGACAGCCAATGATGGATCAATTAAAATCAATGGGGCCGAAGCGTTTGGGTTAACCCAGTAGAGAATGATGAGAATGGGCCTAATAAGGCTTAAGGGAAGGTCACAATGTGGACATCCAACCATCATTGCCCATCAATGTGGACCTTTAACCAACATTGCTCCCAAGGAATGACGCTCATAAGGCCAATTGTATAATGGGACCACAGCCGCATATAAGGGCCTTAATATACATCATCATGGGCCTCGCTTATGGGGCATATACGCATCACATTGGGCCTCACTTATGGGCCAAAATATATATAACATCGGGCCTTATCAAATGGGCCGAATCAAATGGGCCGATTCAAATGGGCTGGATCAAATGAGCCAATTTAAATGGGCCAATTCAAATGGGCCGATTCAAATGGGCTAATCAAATGGGCTGATCAAATGGGTCGAATCAAATGGGCAGGATCGAATGGGCCGAAACCAACCACACCATTCAACTACTACTATAGATCATTTTAGAACATTATTTCAAAAAAAAAAAAATGAATCATATCCAAGGATCATCTAGACCATACCACAAATGGTAGCGGTGATAATGATTTCCACAACTAAATTTCCAGTGGGCCCACCATAATATTTATTTTCTATCCAATCTGTTAATTAGGTCACAAAGACCTGGTTATAGACAAAAAACAAATATTGTATAGGTCCAAGACCCTATAATCCCAAGGGGCTTTTTTTTATGATGGACGTTCATCCCATTGTTCTCTGCAGTGTGGTCCACTTGATATTGGATCTGCTTTATTTTTAGTCTCAAGCATGGAGACAAGCTCGCCAAATGGATAGACGGTAGGGATATAACACATGCATCATGGTGGGGCTGTATACACGTCAGCTGGATCGACGACATGGTTTACATCACAGTGGGCTCCACTCGTAAAAATGGATGGACGATAGAGATACAGCACATGCGTCATGGTGGGGCCGGTCGCCAAATGGACAGTCTAGATGGGATACGCCCACCAGTAGTGGGTCCCACCGAACTGACTGACGACCTATGGCCATATGCAGGCATATATATATATAATATAATATAATATAATATGATATAATATTATATAATATAATATATTATAATATATTATAATATAACATATATACATGAATTATAAAAAGCCACTGTCCAGACCCCTGGATGTTCTGGATGGTACTGATTACCACATAAATCATGGCGGGTCTACACGTAGGAGTGGCCCACCAAAGCATTATTAATATAAATTATTATAATATATATATATATATATATATATATATATATATATATATATATATATATATATATATACACATACACACACACACACGTGTGAGTGTGGGAGGGTGGCAGTGTCAACATCCAGCGTACAGAGACGCTGGACGGACGACCTAATGAATGGACGATTTCGATGTAACACACATCACAGTGGCTACTCAAAGCTCCCACCCATCCAAGCTATAAATGGATGGACGGTTGATATGCAACACAAACATCAAGGTGGGCCCCACCTGATGGATGTTGCCGGTAGAACCCATACATCATTGTGGTTCCAGATGGGACCCACCAGATTAACGGTGTGGATAATGACATACATCATGGTGGCGTCCAGTAACAATAACGGTGTGGATAATGACATCCATCACAGTGGGCAGCATGGATGAAACGCAGACATCGTGGTGGGCTTCCCACGTCCACCATGTTTAGACAGTATAGTAAAACATACATATTACGGTGGCCAGCACGTGTGGCCCATTAGCTGCTTGAATCAAGTAGACATTTGTGTTTACTCCACCGTCCAAACCTGTTGGACGGTGGATAGCAACATGTATCAGGTTGGGGTTTCCACTCAATCATCCATATGATGGACAACATGGATAATATTATGCATCAAGGTGGGCCAATAGATGGGAAAGCAAGAGATAGAGAGAGAGAGAAATCGGTGACATGGAGGGACCCCGCCACTATGGGCCCCTCTCTTTACAATACATACATCAAGTGGGTGCCACAACAAGTGGGCCTAAAATTGAAATCAACGGTGGATCACCCACCTATCGGCCTCCTTCTTTAGCTCCTTGGACTCCTATGCTCCTTGCCTTTAATTTCGATGGAGGTAGATGATGAATGAATGGTTGAGATGGGAGATGAGAGAGTGGGAAAGTGGGCCACACTTGGATTTGGGAGAGTGAGCTTGGATGTTGGGTGTTGCTTGGAAGGTTTGAGAAATGAGAGAGAGAGAGAGAGAGAGAGAGAGAGAGAGAGAGAGAAGCGATGGGATAATATGGGATGGGTGCTGTAAAGAAAGGATGGTTAGGGTATGGGCTTGGTTGAAATTTGGGTGAAAGAGGGATGGGTGGAGAGAGAGTTGACTTTGGAAAAGGAAAATGGATGGGTTGCTTGTATTTGTGGTATGGAGTGTACTTGACTTGATTGATGAGATATGTTGTAGAGATTCTCTCGGAATTTGCAACGCATGACATTTATTAGGAATGAACGCGGGCTCACATCTCCTGGCCTGGGTATCGGATTGGTGCGCGAGTCGCGGCGTTGAAATCGCAGTGACGGTGCGGTCATAGGGGTACAAGTTTCGAGTTGAGTCGACTCTGATATGTGGGACTCGGCGTAGGATCACTCGCAAACGTCGGATACGAATCGAGGCTTGCCGAAATTCGACCGGAAGGACCGCGAAAGCCTACAGAACGGTACCGACTATGATACGGGCCTTACTGCTCTCCCTTCCAAATAAAAATTTCATCATTGAAATTTACACAATCATCGCAACTAGACATAACTAATAAAGAAGAGGAAACATAGCATCATCATATAAAATCGGAGACAGCATACAAGATACAAGATGTAATCAATCATCAAAGAGATGGGGATAGCGCTCTCGAATCTCGGTCTCGCGCTCCCAAGATGTCTTATCAATAGAATGGTGACCCCACTGAACTTTCACCAAGGGAATGACCTTGGTCCGGAGGACCTGCTCCTTTCGATCGAGGATACGAACTGGCTACTTAATGTAAGAAGCGTCCTCACGAACCGTCAGCGGTTGCCAATCAGTAATAGGAACGATGCCTGACCCACACTTCCTCAGCATAGAGACATGAAAAACATTTTAGACGCCAGACAACTGAGATGGTAAGGTAAGTCGATAGGCCACAACACCAATGCACCCAGTGATCTCAAAAGGTCGTATGAATCTCGGAGCAAGCTTGCCCTTCGCTCCAAATTGAACTACGCCTTTCATGGGCGAGATCTTGAGTTACACTTTATCCCTAACTCAAAATCCAAGGGGCGATGCCGGCGATTAGCAAAACTTTTCTGCCGACTCTGAACTGTGCGCATCTTCTGCCTGATGATATCGATAGCTGCTGATGTCTACTGCACAAGCTCGGGACCTAGGAGAAGCTGCTCTCCGACCTCAATCCAATAACTCGGAGATCTGCAGGGTCTGCCTTATAATGCCTCAAAAGGAACTATGTCAATGGTCACCTGATAGCTATTGTTGTATGCAAACTCAGCCAATCGCAGATGCTCATCCCAACTACCCCGGAAATCAATTGCGTAGGCCCGAAGCATATCCTCAAGGATCTGGTTGACCCTCTCGGTCTGGCCATCGGTCTGCGGATGGTACACGGTGCTGAGCTCTAAATCAGTCCACATCACTCTCTGAAAGCACCCCCAAAACTGAGATGCGAACCTCGGGTCTCGGTCAGAAATGATCGAGACTAGAACGCCATGCAGTCTCATAATCTCCTCGATGAATAACCTCGCAAGCCTGTCCATCGACCAAATCTCACACATCGCAAGAAAATGTGCCGACTTCGTCAGGCGATCCACAACAACTCAGATGACGTCATGAACACGCTGAGTCCTCAGTAAGCCCATAATGAAATCTTTCAACATGTGCTCCCACTTTCACATCGGGACACTCAATGGTTGTAGTGGACTAGGGGGTCTCTGATGATCGGTCTTGACACACTGGCATGTGTCATACTCGACCACAACACTACAGATCTGGATCTTCATCCCCGCTCAAAAATATTGTTGCCTCATATCACGGTACATCTTCGTCGAGCTAGGGTGGATAGAAAACCGCGATCGATGTGCCTCGGTCATAAGGTCTCTGCGCAACTCAGGAATATCCGAGACACACAATCGACCTCTGAAGCGAAGTCCACCATCAGAACCAATCTGCCAATTTGTCTGACTCTCTGATGCTACCTCTGCTCGGTAATCCCATAATGACTCGTCTGTCTGCTGAGCCCCGATCACCCTTGCAACAAGAGAGGGTTGAATCGACAGACTCGATAACTGAACGATAGAAAACTGCAGACCAAAATTGAAGTCATACTCTGCTATATCCTCAAGCATCCTCCACTCCTGAATTATCATGTGTGCCATCAAGCCTCATGACTGACGGCTAAGGGCATCCTCCACCACATTCGCCTTACCTAGGTGGTACTAGAGATCAAAATCATAGTCCTTCAGGAGCTCCATCCAACGCCTCTGTCTCATGTTCAACTTAGACTGAGAGAATAGGTACTTCAAGCTCTTGTGGTCGTAGAAGAGCTCGAACCTAACCCCATAGAGATAGTGTCTGCACACCTTCAGTGAGAAGACGACTGCTGCCAACTCCAAATCATGCGTGGGGTAGTTCAGCTCATGGACCTTGAGCTGGCGAGACGGGTAAGCCACTGTTCTCTCGTGCTGCATCAGGACAGCACCCAAGCTAATATGCGAACCATCAGTAATACGACAAATTCATCACTCCTAGAGGGAAGAGTGAGGACAGGAGCGGACGTGAGGCGGTCCTTCAGCTCCATAAATGCTGGCTCACAGCCGTTACTCTAAACAAACTCTACGCCCTTCCAAGTCATTCTGGTCAACGGGTTGTGATACTGGAGAAGCCCTCAATGAAACGTCAGTAGTAGCCCGCTAAACCAAGAAAATTACCGATCTCGGACGCAGTCGTGGGCTGGTCCCACTGACGCACTGCCTTAACCTTCGAGGGGTCCACTGCGACACCCTCCCTCGTCACTACGTGACCGAGGAACTTCACCTCATCCTACCAGAATTCGCACTTCTCCAGCTTCGCATACAGCTGGTGGGCACGGAGGGTCTGCAACGCAATCTCCAATTGTTGCTCATGCTCCTCACGGGTCTTCGAATATATCAGAATGTTGTCGATGAATACCACAACAAACTAATCGAGATACGTATAGAAGATCTCATTCATCAACCGTATGGGCGCATTGGTCAGTCCGAAGGATAACATGACCTGAAACTCAAAATGACCATAACGTATCCTGAAAGTCATCTTCGGGATATCCTCTTCTCAGACCCGAATCCGATGATAACCGGAACACAGGTCAATCTTAAAAAAGAACTGTGCACCCTACGGCTGATCAAATAAGTCGTTTATCCTCAGGAGCGGGTACTTGTTCTTGATTGTGACCCGGTTGAGCTTGCGATAATTTACGTAAAGCCTCAACGAGCCATCCTTCTTCCTAACGAAGAGTACCAACGCTCCCCATGGAGAACTGCTCGGACGAATGAATACCAACTCACGCAACTCGTCCAAATGTCACTGTAGCTATCACAACTCCATCGGTGTCATACCTACGGGGCCTTTAAGATAGGCGCGGTACCAGGCACAAGATCAATCTGGAACTCAATATGCCGACGAGGCGGCAACCCCAGAATCTCCTGGAACACGTCAGGAAAATCACAAATAATCAGTAACTGGTCGATACACAAAGTAGCAGGCTCCTTGACTACGCAGGACATGAGACAAGACAACGACTCTCCTCTAGGCTGGCCAATGAACTTGAACTACGACAAGCTTGGTATACAGAATGTGATGGTCCTCGCGGAATAGTCCAACACGACGTGGTACTCGGCAAGCCAATCCATGCCCAGGATAACATCAAAATCTGACATCGGCAACACGTATAAGTCGACGGGCAAGAAAATCTCTCCAACCAACACAGGGTAAGACGAACAGAAGTGGCCTAACACTGTAGTCTTCCCCAGGGGCGTCAATATGGTCAACCCCTCGCGAGCAGACTCTGTTGACAATCCAGTCGAATGACAAAAATCCTCGGACATGAATGAATGCGATGCGCCGGAATTAAACAGTACACATGCGATACATGCAAAGACGGAAAAAATACCCTCAATGACTCCTCCAGATGACTACGGATCCTGCTGAGCCGCGTAGAACCTATCCTGAGCTGGCTGGAGAGGTGTCATCCCCTCTGAGGTCTATGCTACTGATGCTGCCTCAACGGCGGCCTGTGTTACTGTCTCTGCTGCTGCTGGGGCCTCTGTGGCTGAGGTGGTTGCGGTAGCTACTGATGGGGTCGCTGCTGTGCTAGAGGCTGTTGTGGCCCTCTCAACTGCTGCAGATGAGGGCGGGGGCACTCATACACGCAGTGCCCTGTCCCACCACATCCAAAATAAGTCCCTATAAATGGCTGTTGTGGTGGCGCTGGAGGTGCCGTTGGTGCTGCTGGTGCTCTTGCAGATGGGTGACTCTTGTACCTCTGTGGGGGTCGATGCTGCTGGGAACTACTGGAGGGGGCCTGCCTCTTCCGACCTCTCCTCTGATCTTGATCGCTTTGTGTGTCAGTGTTCACTCCCCAAGTATAGGGTTGTGATGTAGTAATAAACTCGGTGAGACCGAGGTCGAATCCATAGGGACTGAAACCTGTACGTAATCTGAAAGTAACCAGATCTAGAACTAGGCTAAGATGAAATTTAAACCAATTGTAATTTGAAGAATAATGGTGAAATATTAATCTAAACTTAAAGAATTCAGAAAGAGGGAAACTAGGGATTCAGAGGATCCACTTGTAGAGATCAGGGAGATCTATGCTTTTATTCAATAATACATCTAGACTTAGAGTACTATCTTCATTCAGATGAAATAACAACTATGAACTTCCTTTAATCCAGTTTTCAAGAGATGAGAGGAATGAGAATTAGACTTGAATCCATCACAACACCATGCCCAGGAGACAAAGTAAACAATAGAATTTAACCAATCCACATCCAATCTAAGAGAGATGAATATAGGGAAGGATTCTGTCATCCATCCATGCCCATGGGACAATGGAGAACAACAGGGTTCCTACGATCATAACCTCCATATATGCATGGAAAATACCAAAAGCTATCACAGATCCATTGTAATTTAAGTCACAACAAACCATTAAGAACTAAAGGCATTCCATAAAAATGACTAGAATAAAGCAAAGCTCATAATTCAAGACTAAATCAAAAGCATAAAATAACTCCCATCCTGCTACAAGCTTCACCCCTTAGCCCTAGCTAAGGGGTTTAGCCTAGCATGGATAAACTAAACTCCAGAGGATCCATATAAGAAGAGAAGAAGAAAAGAAATAAAATAAAAATAAAATTCAAGCTCTTTTTCTCTCTGTCTGTTCCCCGAACTCCCAGCCGTCGATACTTGCCTCTCTTGTGCGATCTCCCTCTCTTTATAACCAAGGAGAGTTGGTTGGAGTGGAGGAACTTCGTGTAGAAGTTTTCCTAGCGCAGCAACAGGCGGTGAATTTCTTACGCAGCAGCGTGCGCAAGCAAGGCCTACGAACTGAACTGCGTTGTTGGTGGGGCCCACGATCAGTGTTACATGAGGAATCACTACCGTCCATCAGCTTCATGGTGAGATTTCGGTCTGAGATTGACCATTTTGGCTGCCAGCTGAGGCGGCCCACCAAGTGGATTGCGCGGAGATCATCCGACGTTCAGCAAGGTGAAGTGCAATCCTTGTCGTGTCATGAACTGATCTCACCTATATCTTGGTCTTAATCATCGTCCAGATATGTTGGACGGTTTGGATCATGCTTCCGGATCGAAGTGATGGCCTACCAACGTCAGTTTGTAGCTCCCTGTTCAAGATTTCGCAGCAGAGACCAAAACGGAAAGCTCTGTTTTTGAATGGGAGTCGGTGGGGTCCACATACTTGGTATCTTAGAAATCCACTACGTCCAGTAGTTTCTCCTCAGAAAACCGTTTTGAGATGGTCGGTTTTGGCCTCGGTTGAGTGTTGCCTATTGCATTTTAAACCGACCGTCTGGTAGATGTATGGCATTGTTTTCATGCGTACACGTGCTTGGGTCTGACAAACCACCATGTGTACTGTCGGTTTTGCCTCCCAAGCATATTGGATGGATCGGATCTATAAAATGTACTAGGGGTGGACCCCACTATCAACCAATCGGACGGACAGGGTTAGACGTTGTTGCGTCTTTGAGCTTTCTTGGAGAATTCTTCGGTCAGCGCTTGCTGACCGAGTTCTTGTAAACCGGTGTGCGGCTGGAGCACCACCATATACGTGTGCAATGCTCATGTGGGTCCCAAGGTGATGTTCATGACAAATCCGTTCCGTCCATCCCTTTTCTCATATTATTCTAACAGTTAGACCAAAATTGAAGCGTATCCATATCTCAAGCGGGCCCCATTTAATGAATCAAGGGGCTGATCTGTCTATTGGGGCACTTCCATAGTGATCCGAAGACTGAAATTTGATATGTACGGTTAATTTATGGTCCCCAGGTCACGTATGAAGTTTCGAGCCAATCGGATGGCGGAAACCCTGTGATCTTGCACTTTGGCTGGTTTTTGGGCCACTAGAGCTTCAGTTTCCCGATTTTCTCAGATCTCTGGCATGCAAATTTGTCGATCTTGGTCTCTTGGGGTCCGTCCCTTACTCTGATGAATTTTGGACGTTAAATCTCAGCTTTTAGCACCTTATTTTGATCCAAGTTTATAAATACACCCTGCATCACAAACACGATTAAATAGGTCCATTAAACAGTATAAGTTCGTAAATCCAGACAATAAATGGGGTCTGATATGCAATATTTGACCCTCAACAGTCAGCCCACTCAGTCTAAAAAATCTGGGCCCTCCTTACTACCGCCTAAAAAGTCGGAAGCTCATGCCCAATAACACGGCATCGAAGACCGTAACCCAAGCCGTTCTCGAATCAGCGGGCCTTCCGCCCATCGTCATCAACCAAATACAGCGCGAACCTCGATAGTTCCACAAAACAGGCCGCATACTGCGCCACGGGCATGTCCCCCTGCACTAGAGTCTCGAACTCTAACGTTCTCTAACGACGAATGTGATTGGAGAAGTACTGCTACTCGAATCGGTCAATAAAATTCTCCCATGTCCAGACAAAATCTGGCCCTGCAACATGAGTAACGGAGGTCCACCAGTGCTCGGCCTCTCCTTGGAGAAGAAAAACAGCCAACCGGACCCGTTGCTGGGTCGTACATGCCATAGTATTAAAAATCTTCTCCACATCGGAACGCCATCTCTCGGCTACAGTAGGATCTGGTTCACCTAGGAAACGCCGGAGATCGAGCTGTCGAAACTCTCGAAGTAGGGTGCCCGATCGCTCCTACTCTCCCTATGTTGGCGAAACAACTAGGCGTCTGCCCTGTCCTTGAAGCGCAGCCGTCACAGCCTTCAACATCTGCTGTAACTGGGAGGCACTCACAGGTACGGTCGGATCCCCACCGGTCTCAGGTGGAGGAACGACATCCTCGGGATCTCTTGAGGTGAAGTGGGAGTCGTAAGTGGTAGGGTGGGAGTCGCTCGGGTCGCTCTCCTGGGCGGCATGTCCTATAAGAAAGCACAAGGACGTCAATCAACCTTGAGAATCTTCTAAGGCACGCACGTTAGGGAACTAGATCGGAAGGTTACACACTCGGAACCTAATCGTCATGAACTCATATCAAATATGTGTTGTTGTTCTCGGTTATTCCCAAGTTATGCTATGATACCAACTTCTGTCACGCCCCAAACTCAGAAATCGGGCTCACAAAACTTCCTATTGCCGAATCCGGCACCAACAGCCTCCGTAGTACCCCATTCTAGGCTCCCGGCACCCATACACCAGGTTCCGATCCTCAGATCCCACAAGGAGGATTTTTAACATCAATTTGATTCGTAATGAGCATAACCCACGAACAATAACCACAAGAACACCATCACAAAATCCACAATGATCAAAAACTTTAAAGTACAATATGTATGAAGGGAAATACAAGATAATGGTAACGAAAACTCTTGAAGCTCGATGGCACACTCCTACTGCGGCGAAGCTACGGCTGCATCCTGGCATCACCTACACACATCAATCGTACATAAGCTTATAGAAAGCTTAGAGGGTGGTGTAAGTGTGTGCGCAATATGAGCGTGCTCAAAATGTAATGTCAGAGTAATGTGGAATCATGCTGATGAGTACATGAATGCAATCAGCCGTACCAAGGCTATGAGGTGCAAAATATGAATGTTATCGGCCATGTCAAGGCCATATGATGCGAAATGCAACTCATGCATGTCAATCCTCATCCACATGTCAATGAAGCGCCTCACTAGATAATCAAATATCAGTACGGTTCTTACTCTACATAATCACCGGGGTTTAGTACACTCCAAATGACCCTGCCCCTTTTCCAGGCGTGCAGTCCAAGTGAGCATAAGAAACCTCACTATCCGCCTAGCCAATAGTCTGCCAATACTTATCCGGCACATTGATAGCGGACCCATTCACGAGCTGGTCATACTCAACCTAGTAATGCCCCCTACTCTCGGGCAGGTAAGGCCACACCCCTTTCCAACCGACCACGATACAGTGGGAGACACGGCCTCCTGGTATTCGGCTCCCGTGCGCTCATGCATCCACTCGGTCTCGACGTTGGAATCATCCTCTGGTACCATCGGGTTTAGGGATTTTCACACAGGGACATCTATGGAGCCCCAATACTTAGTAACAATATTTCTGGTGTCCAATCCGACCACTCACGATGCATCTGTGGAGGCTATAGCCCTGATGTTGCTAGGGCATACAGTAATCACAATCACACAAATGCAAAGTGCATGAGTCACGCAGTCCAATCATGCATCAATCCTGGGCATACTGTGCGCTCATGTGGGGTAACTCTACGTATCAGGGAGTCCCATAAACCACCTACACTATGGCATATGCGATGGCCAATCAGACCTCATAACAAACATAACAGATGATGCGTATGGGCATGTATCATAATGTTATGCTGTCATAAACTCATAATCGGCAATGGTAGCCGGTATCAGCAATCGGCACCGATAATCGGCATTAATAATCAACCTCGATGCAAGGTAGGGTCCATAGATGGTCAGCCGATGATGGATTAATTAAAATCAATGGGGCCCAAGCGTTTGGGTTAACCTACTAGATGATGATGAGAATGGGCCTAACAAGGCCTAAGGGAAGGTCACAATGTTGACGTCCAACCATCATTGCCCATCAATGTGGACCTTTAACCAACATTGCTCCCAAGGAATGGCGCTCATAAGGCCAATCGTATAATGGGCCCACGGTCTCATATAAGGGCCTTAATATACATCATCATGGGCCTCGCTTATGGGGCATATACGCATCACATTGGGCCTCACTCATGGGCCAAAATATATATAATATCGGGCCGTATCAAATGGGTCGAATCAATGGGCCGAATCAAATGGGTCAATTCAAATGGGTCGGATTAAATGAGCTGATTCAAATGGGCCAATTCAAATGAGCTGATTCAAATGGGCCAAATCACATGGGTCAAATCAAATGGGCCGATCAAATGGGTCTATCAAATGGGCCGAATCACATGGGCAGAATCAAATGGGCCAGATCAAATGGGTCGAAACCAACCACACTATTCAACTACTACTAGAGATCATTTTAGAGCATTATTTCAAAAAAAAAAAAATGAATCATATCCAAGGATCATCTGTTCCACAGCTATATTTCCAGTGAACCCACCATAATATTTATTTTCTATCCAATCTGTGCATGAAGTCACAAATACTTGGTTATAGAAGAAAAACAAATATTATATAGGTCCAAGACCCTGTAATCCCAAGGGGTATTCTTTCTTCTTCTTTTTTTTTTATGGTGGACGTTCATCCCACTGTTCGATGCAGTGTGGTCCACTTGATATTGGATCTGCTTTATTTTTAATCTCAAGCGTGGAGACAAGCTCTCCAAATGGCTAAATGGTAGGGATATAGCACATGCATCATGGTGGGGTCGTATGCACGTCAAATGGATGGACGACATGGTTTACTTCATGGTGGGCTCCACCCGTAAAAATGGATGGACGGTAGAGATACAGTACATGCATCATGGTGGGCTGGTCGCCAAATAGACGGTCTGGATGGGATACACCCACCAGTAGTGGGTCCCATCGAACTGACTAACGTCCTATGGCCATATGCAGGCATATATATATATATATATATATATATAAAATATGATATGATATAATATCATATAATATAATATAATATATTATATTATAATATAACATATATACATGAATTATAATAAGCCACCGTCCAAACCCCTGGATGTTCTGGACGGTGCTGATTAGCGCATAAATCATGGTAGGTCCACACGTAAGAGTGGCCGACCATAGCATAATTAATATAAATTATTATATTATATAATATTATATATATATATATATATATATACACACACACGTGTGAATGCGCGAGGGTGGCAGTGTCAACGTCCAGCGTCCAGAGACGCTGGACGGACGACCTGATGAATGGACGGTTTGGATGTAACACACACATCACAGTGGTTACTTAAAGCTCCTGCCCATCCCAGCTATAAATGGATGGACGGTTGATATGCAACACAAACATCAAGGTGGGCCCCACCTATGGATGGTGCCGGTAAAACCCATACATCATTGTGGTTCCAGATGGGACCCACCAGATTAACGGTGTGGATAATGACATACATCATTGTGGCGTCCAGTAGCAATAACGGTGTGGGTAATGACATCCATCACAGTGAGCAGCATGGATGAAACGCAGACATTATGGTGGGCTTCCCACATCTACCATGTTTGGACGGTATAGATAAAATATACATATTACGGTGGCTAGCACGTGTGACCCACCAGCTGCTTGAATCAAGCAGACATTTGTGTTTACTCCACCATCCAAACTTGCTGGACGATGGACAACAACATGTATCAAGGTGGGGTTTCCACTCCATCATCCATATGATGGACGGCATGGATAATATTATGCATCAAGGTGGGCCACTAAAAGGAAAGCAAGAGATAGAGAGAGAGAGAGAGAGAGAGAGAGAGAGAGAGAGAGAGAGAGAGAGAGAATCGGTGAGATGGAGGGACCCCGCCACTACGGGCCCCTCTCTACAATACATACATCAAGTGGGTCCCACAACAAGTGGGCCTTAAAATTGAAATCAACAGTGGATCACCCACCTATCGGCCTCCTTCTTTAGCTCCTTAGACTCATATGCTCCTTGCCTTCAATTTTTATGGAGGTAGATGGTGAATGAATGGTCGAGATGGGAGATGAGAGATTGGGAAAGTGGACCACACTTGGATTTGGGAGAGTGAGCTTGGACGTTGGGTGTTACTTGGGAGGTTTGAGAAATGAGAGAGAGAGAGAGAGAGAGAGAGAGAGAGAGAGAGAGAGGTGATGGGATGATATGGGATGGGTGTTGTTAGGAAAGGATGGTTAGGGTATGGGCTTGGTTGAAATTTGGGTGAAAGAGGGATGGGTGGAGAGAGAGAGTTGACTTTGGAAAAGGGAAAGGGATGATTTGCTTATACTTATGGTATGGAGTCTACTTGACTTAATTGATTTAATTGATTGATGGGACATGTTGTCGAGATTCTCTCAGAATTTGCAATGCGCAGCGTTTCTTCGGAATGAACGCTAGCCCACATCTCCTGGCCTGAGTATCGAATCGGTGCGCGAGTCGCGGCTTTGGAACCGCAGCCACGACGCGGTCGCAGGGGTACAAGTTTCGAGTCGAGTCTACTCTGATATGCGGGACTCGGCTTAGGATAACGCAAACATCGTATACCGGTCGAGGGTTGCCAGAATTCGACCGGAAGGACCGTGGAAGCCTATAGAACGGAACAGACTATGATACAGACCTTACACATATCTTCAAAAAAAAATGATGAGGCTATAGATCCTCAAATATTATCATTAAAGCAAATGGACCATAGATCAAATTAGATTACAAAATTTTCATATGGTGATCATCGATCTCCTATTTTCTATTAAGCGATGATTGTTGTATGAAGATCAAGCTTTTCTAGTCCTATTAGGGCATCAAAAACATATAGTATCATTTTCAGTAATGATTCCAAAACATTTATGCTACCCTAATCATATGGAGAAGCAGAGAGATTATCTAATTTTCCTGCACAACATGATTCTCAACAAACTCCATATTATTAGTCAAGTGGTTGGTCATTTATTGACTCTTGCAAAAGGACTTAACTCATTTACCTATGTATTCCCATTGTTCTTGAGTCAACTAATAGATTGTGTTTTTAAATACCTTGACTGAATATCTTTGATTAATCCTTACTCAAAACTTTTCTTTTCTCATTTCTCCTTAATATAGCTCCCTTATGAAGTACCCAACCCATTATAAAGTATAGCAAAAAAAAAGAAAGGGTCATGATCATAGTTGGTTTGCTTGGAGCAATCAATATAAGAGCCCGAGTTAATTTTCTCATTATTCACAGGGCAATTGTATTTGTTTTGTGTTACCCACTTGGTAACCATTTTCTTTGAACAGGAAGTTTCAAGTTCTTTCTTAGAGTGACTTCCAGTTTATTTGGATTTATAGTTCGATCTGGAAGTAGGGTGAGGTTGTCTAATCATAGGACATTCACCTTTGTAATGTCTCATTTTTCCGCATAGATGGTAAGATGAGTCAACCAGATTTTTCTTGTTTGATATGGTTGAATTTATCATTACAGAGGAAGTAGGGGAAGAGTCTGATTTATCTGATACATATCCTAGGCCTTTCATATTTTTGGAGTTGCTACCCATGCCTAAAAGTTTTTCTAACTTTTCATTACTTTGAGTGAATTTGTGAGTTAGTTCTGCTGTATGATTAGATTTTTCTACTTCTAGTTTCAAACTCTTGTTTTCCCTTTTCAGTTTCTCAACTTTTGATTCCAGAAGCTCTATTTTCTTGATTAGATTTTCAAAAGTAATATTTTTAATAGCAGTTCCTTTTTCATATTTGATTCTCTCAAAATCAAGTTCATCTTCCTCTTCAAGATTCTTGGGAATGACTGTAGTAGTGAGGCCATGAGTATTTTTAATGACTTTTGGTCTACATCACTTTCTGAATCACTTGTTTTTGAGTTGGAGTCGTCAGTGTCATCCCAAGTGGCTGCCATAGCTTTTCCCTTAGATTTCTTTGTGGGACATTCCGTGGAGATGTGACCATACTTCATGCAGTTATAACATTGGGGTTCTTTGGATTTGTTAAAAGATTTGCCTATTTGGTGCTTGTGATCCAAATGAATCCCTTTGTTATTATATGGTTTTACATGATTCTTATTGAAAAATCTTTTGAACCTTTTAGGTAAGAGGGCAACCTCCTCATCCCCATCTTCGTTCTCGCTTTCTCCTTCCTCTATTATGTTTGTAGTTCTAGAGGCTTCGAGAACATTGTTTTTAGATTTTATGGGTGGTTTGAAGTGTAGTTCAAAAGTTTCTAGGGAACCAACTAGTTCTTCTACTTTCATCTCATCGATATTCCTACTCTTCAATGGCGGTAACTTTGGAGTTATAACGTTCTGGTAACGATATCAGAATTTTCCTACATATTTTAGGTACTGAAATTTTCTCTCCAAGTCCCCCCGGGGAGTTATATATGATTTTAGTTTGGTGAAAAAATCCATGAATGTTTCATGCTCTTCCATTTTTATGTGTTCAAATTGAGATGTTAAGAGCTGAAACCTTGACCTCTTTACTGTGTTGGTTCCTTCATGGGTAGTTTTCAATAAATCTCATGTTTCTTTTGAGGTTCCACACATATTGATTTGATTGAATACCTCTTGTGAAACCACACAATAGATGGAATTCATAGCTTTGGCCTCATTAGTTTTCTTTTCTTTATCAAAATCTATCTATTTTTCTTTTAATTTGGGTTTAGTGATGGTTGTGCCATTTTCAAGAACCACTTGTTCGGTTGGTGGCACATATCCATTCCCAACGATTTTTCAAATATCATGGTTCAAGGATTGCAGAAAATAGTTCATTCTTGCTTTCCAATATGGATAATTTGAACCATTAAAGATAGGTAGTCGAGAGATCGATAATCCCTCTCCTTTGGCAATAATTCCAACTTTAGTCAGGATCTCCCTCTAGGTTGTTAAACCCTTCAAGAGGAACCCACTGTGATACCAATTGAAATTGCGGTAGAACCGCTATTGTAGAAATATGGAATTAGTCCAAGTGTCCCAGAGGGGGGTGAATAAGACTTTTCAAAAATTATTTTCTTTTAATTAACAAACAATGCCTAACTTTTAAGCAAGATAAGTAAGGCAGAGTAACTCTATGGCTTCCAAGCCAACAGAGGGTCCAAACACTTAGGTTGCACGGGATTTGTATGAAAGCAAAAGCTTATTGAGATAGTGAATGTGAGAGTGTGTGGGATGTGATTCCTATCAATGCTTAGACATTCATTTAATCATGTATTATAAATAATCATTCAAGAGACATAAGCATAATTAGATCAATGCACAAATAGCAATCCCAAACACAATCATATATAGCAGTTCAGCTACTTGCCTACTCCACTCTTGGCGGACGCACTCTCTCCTAGAGTATACCGGATTTCACTATCCAATGGTTTTAAATCAGGTTAACCATCAACCTTCACAACCTACACAAGGTTAATTAATGAGCCTACACAAGGCAACCTTAGATGCCTATACAAGGTAACAAGTCCTACACAAGGACACACCTAAGAGCCTATACAAGGCAACCTATGCCTACACAAGGCAATGAGTTCTACCCAAGAACTCCTCTGAGAGCCTACACAAGGAAACCCATGCCTACACAAGGCAAACATGTCCTACACAAGGACAACGTATTCTCCCGTTGGAGGCTTTATGAAAGGTCTTGACGAGTTCGTCACTCAAACTCTGAATCCCAATCCTACACAAGGAAAGGGCTTTAGACTCAATGGACTCCTTATACTTACAAATAAGTGAGTGAGTCTCTTTTTCGCACAATCTGAAGATGATCTTCAATGTTGATGAAGAGTCTTCGACTCCCTTGAACCACAACTATTTCTGATGCTTCGATCAATGCTCTGAGGTTGTGAGGTTTAGGGTTTTGTTGTTCTTTTCTATTTAGATGATATGATTTAAACACATAGAGAAGATTCCTATGAGCTAAGCATTCAAGAGTTTTAGCACAATGATTTTTCTATGAAGGGTACTACTGAAAACTCAATAAATGCTAGAGTTCATGATTCAATCCAAGCAATGAAGATATGAGTTAATGCTTATGCAATTGAATGAATGATAAACTTTAATGGGAAAGAGGGAATCAGAATGTGAGTAATAATTCTTGTAACAATTCTCTCAAACTCTCTTAAATTCTAGTTCCTTTTATAAGAAGAAAGCCATGTGTATTTATGAAGTTGAAATCCCAACGATAAAAAAACAAAAAGAAATCTGACATTGTCGATGCCATCAAAGGGTATTCTATGTCATTGAAATTTGAATTTCAAAGTCAACGAACCTACTTTGATTGCATCGACTTCCTACACAAGATAATCATTTGGGTGTAGAACAGATTCAAGTTCGATCTCATCGAACATCCTTCGATGTCATCGACGGTGCACTTCGATGCCATCGAGGGATAGTTCGATCCCATTGGGTTTCCTTTTGAAATATACACAATGGTTGCTGGATAGTTTTGTCTCTAGTTTGATGACATCGAACAGTCTTTCAATCCATCAAGATTTGAATTTCGATGGTCTCGAAAGGTCTTCGATGTGCTCGAAGAAGATTTGATTTTCCTTGAAAGCATGCTGGACAAACTGGAGTAAGTTTTGATGTCATCGATTAGCCTTCGATGCAATCGATAACTTACGATTGATGCCACTGAAGAGGGTTCGATTACATCGAGGAGCACTTAGAGTAATTTTTGGAGTTTTGGAAGAAGCCCAAGGTCGATGCAATCGAATGTCATTCGATGTCATCAAAACATAAGTTTCAATGTCATCGAATAGCATTCGATGCAATTGATAATTCACAGCATGTTTTCATTTTGTTGCTAGACAGAATGGACTTGTATTCGATGCCATCGAAGATGTCTTCGATTGCATTTCGATGCACTCGATGGGGCATATGATTTTCCTGTTTCTTTCATCGTTTACTCCTCCAATACTCTAAGTGTTCAAAACTTAAGCTTACCAATGATGATTTTCAGAGTTATTGTGGGTAAGAGTAAGTTAAAATGGGGTCATATGCCTCAAGGGTTTGTTTAGGGAAGTGAGGCTTTGTTTACCTGTGTGGAGCACTCGAACTTCTTCTTGGTTAAGTCTTGTGCTTGATGTCTTCAACTTGGGGCTCACTTGACTAACAGACTCAACACTCATGTATATTGACAAACAATGACACTTTCAGGCATTACAACATGATGCACCTATACTCTATGGACTCTTAAGTATTTTAACCCCTACAGACAGCCCTTGGATGCTCGAAATTTTGCTAATACTAAAAATCCAGCAACTAGGTGCCTTTAAAATCACTAAATCTGGAAATTCCAACACTATAGAAATTTCAGGATAACAAAACAGAAAATTCAGTAAGATAATAAAAGAATCTAGCAAGTTATATGCAATATATATATGCTTTACAATATGTTAGGAATTTCATCAAACACCTATCCTACGGTAGACCTAGGATCTGATACCAAAATTGATGCAGGATGAATGCTTTATGATGAGATTTATTTGAAAAGATGAAAGTTTATACTTTTTACAAAATAAATCATGTATAAAAATCAATCATTCTTCCACAAAATCAGAAAATTTCACATTTTACTATTCAGGTTCCAAAGAAAAGTCATTATCCCACAATACATAATCAATATAAAATCATGAAAGAAAATGTCCTACGAGATGTAGGAATCTCATTTTAGCATAGGAAAAAGAATCCCAGCATACTAATAGATTTCAGATTTTAGGTTTCTTTAAACCCAATTAGGTATAAAGTTCAAAATTAGAAACTTGGAGTTTAAAAATTGGAGAAACTTAATAATAGCACAAGGGTTTCCACGTGTGCACCCTATGCACATGTGCGTATGACCCTGGGAGAGGTTGTATTGATGGATTCTCTTGGGTTGTTTAAGATGAAGGAAGAAGAGGATCGAAGAAAATGAAGGTTTCTAGGGATTTTTTCTTTTTTAGATGAAGACAAAGAAGAAGAATGAAAGTTGAAGAAGAAAATATAGGAAGAGTGAATCACACCCCTCGGGCTTCTTCGCACCTTCTCTAATCCTGAAGATCTTAAAGAATTTAGCTGCAAATCTCATGCAGAAGAAAGGATGGAGAGAGTTTTCTCATATATTTTCTCAAAAAATATGGGTTCGGACTAAATGCCCATACATTTCTGGAAGTTGAAATTTATTTTTAAAAAAATACCACTTGTCCCTTAAAATAAGTGAAAACTAAAAAAAAAAAAAGAATTGTAAACTATCAAATTCTAATCCAAACCACTAATCAAGTCCAAAAAATATATGAAATTATAAATGCCTACTATTGGATACCCATGTGGTCCAAAATCTAAGAAGATCAATAGTTTAATGGCCCACAGATGATGATCAGATGGGCCAACGGGCACATTCCAAGGGTCCAATACTATTATGATCACAACACACATATATCTTCCCAGTATGGGGTCTTATAGATCCACGTACTTATGCATGTGAGGTCTTCCATGTACGAATCATCTATCCACAATGAAACTAGGGCCATCCTCCTCCTCTAGTAGACCCTATATGATGGTCCGATGTCCTCATGATGTTCATAATCCAATGTTGGAATGTTGGACTGAAAGAACAAAGCAAACTAACCTAAGCCTAAAAGCTAAGCAAAATTTAAGCAAGAAGGGGAAATAAAGCACTTCCTGAAGAATATGGCCATTGCCAAACATTGTAGTGATTTCTACTTCTTGCACATGCCTAATGTTATCTGCAGTCACTACCAACCTGTTTCCATCATACGGTTGAATGTGCCTAAACTATTGTTTGACACAAGTCTTGTAATTTGAAGACCCCGAAGCAATGATCCAATCGTTGGCTTCATTGGCTTACTCTATGATAACGCCTTTTCATGTGCAATGAACCAATGTCATGTTTGATTGATCAGAAGATTTTCTGTCATCATCATGATGCATGAGGTCCAATCAACATAATCTAATGACGGAATTTCTATGGTAAGGTATAGTATCTAAGATTTCTCTTCAATATTTGATTAATCAAACTGTTCTTCTCCAGTTTTGGCCCAATCAGACCATTCCTGGTCCATTCATATAGTTGATCTTTAGTATCAAAGCTATTAAATTGTTTTTCTTCAATATCCAACCAATTGCATTTCATATCTCCAATTTTGGGAAAATTAATTAGTTCACCTCTAATAGTGGCCCAATCAACTATTGATATTCAATATTTGTTTAATCATACCATTCATCTTCAATTAGGGCCAATCATACCATTTATCTTCAATTACAGCCACACTAGATCATTTATCTTCGATATTGGCGCAACCAAACTGTCTATTTGTACTATGATATGAATTAGACCATTAATTGTCTCCAACATCAATTCAATAGAACCATTCATCTTCAATATAGGCCCAATGAAACCATTAATCCCCAACTAGACTGTTGATCTTTGATATTAATTCAATTAGTCACTAATATTCAATTTAGCATAACCAAAATGGTCATCTTTAATATCATTCGGATTTGACATTGATTCGATTATATTGTTGATCACCTAGTAGAACCATTGATCTTCAATATCGGCCCAATCGTACCATTCTTCTACAATTTTGGTCCAATCAGATTGTTCATGTTTGATATCAATTCAATCAGACCATTAATCTTCAATATTGGTGCAACTAGGCCATTAATTGCACTTCAATATCAACCAATTGGACCATTTCATTTTCAATTTTGACCAAATCATGTTATTCATCTTTTCCATTGGTCCGATTAAATTGTTCATCTTTAAAAAGTTTGAATAAGACCATTTGGCTCTGACATCAGTCTAATCATTTTATTAACCTTTAAGATTGGCCCAACCAGACCATTCATCCGAAATTTCAGTCTAACATTAGTCTAATCATTCTATTAATCTTCAATATTGGCCTAATGAGACCATCTATCCATAATATTAGTCTATTTTTATTATTATTTTTTTTAATCTTTGATGTCGATATGATTTGGGTCCAATCACTCTTAAAAGTCATTAGAGTAAACTACAGGTTGGTCGGTCTGGGTGAATGGGAGGGGGGATAAGGGAGGCTGTCAGCACTAATTGTCCAATGGTGCATATTAAAATTAAGGGTACACATTGATTATATGGGGTTCAGTTATTGCTTGGAGTATAGCTGATGTAGGTCCGGTTATAATAGCCAATTGAAATGAAGGACTGAAGGAGATGAGGGGAGAGGATGAAAGAGAGGTGTGAAAGTTGGAAGTAGAATGACTTAATAGTAAATTAGGTTATCTCAATTTAAGAAATGTTTCAAAATTATAATAATGGGTATTTCAAATACCTTTCATTAGCATAATATATTATGGTAAACACTATTTTTATAATCTATAAGTAGGTACATAATGAGTTGGCTAATTATGCCCTAAATGTTAAAGACCAAATAAGCTGTCTAAATGAGCCCTAAAGGTTAAAGATCAAATGATGGTGAATTTAATTCCCTTGACACTCCACATAAAGTGAACCGTCATTTCTAGTTGGCTACCATTGATGAAAAAGATGTATTGTGGAACAAAATCTGGTTAAAATCTTCCAAGCTGTGAACAACTAAATGCATGTGCTTGTGACATTGGACTATCGATAGCTTCCTCTGATTTCCACAGCCCGTCTCTAAACGACTAAAACCCACGGTAACAAGTAGGCCCACATTAGATGGCCCATGCGGTGAAGACCTTGATTACTAAGTTGGATGGTTCCAACCTTTCAATCAGTTGCCGGCAATGAACAGTTAAAAATATGCCAACTGTCCCCAATTGGCGAAAAATTGGATGGATAGAATCTTTTCATTTTCTAGTTTTAGGGCATGATAGATCCATGGTGGGAGCCATCAAATCAATGGACTAGATCTTCCTCCTTCATAGTTCTTACTGCTAATCTAACAATTGTAATAAATGCTGCCTGCGCGACTCTGCACTTTTGATTTTTTTAAAGAATTATCTGTTGTTTTTTTTTTTTTTTTTTTCAAAATGTTCATATCTTCATTTCAATGAGAACAAGTGGATATAAAAGAGGCCATTCGGACAGGGCCTAAGACAAATGATAGGTTTATCAAGGAATTTATATGAGTTTCCTTAATCGAGCCCAACCCAACTTTATCAAGGAACATCCTACCCTTAACTAGGTGAGGGAGATTTGATGAGTCTCAGAAGACACTGCACAATTGCCTCGAGCTCGCTTCCTTGGCCAGCCCATCAGCCGGTCCCTTCATCTCCCTAGGAATATGAGAGAAACGAAAGGAACTTCTGATACCAATCCTTCAAATCCTATCCACCCAATACTTCCAGTTCCAAGCGGGATTGGAATTGCCCTTAATACAGTCTATCAGCTGCCATTTGAAATCTAATTCTACATATACGTTGCTGATCTCGAAATTTACACACGACTCCATACCTTCAAACAATGCCCACATTTCAGCCATGTTGTTCGACACATTACCATGCCCAGAGGAAAATGCAAAGACCAAGTTGCTGGGGATGTCCCTGCAGATCCCACCACCCCCAGCTGGCCCTGGGTTGGCAAGCGCCGAACCATCCACATTCAGTGGGTTGGCAAGCGCCGAGCCATCCACCCCCAGCACTAAAAGAATAATCTGCTACTCTGTAAGCACCGTAAGATATAGTGCTCCCAGTCGCTCCACCCACTTAGTCCCATCGAACTATCTGAACGGTCTATTAATACCAGAGCCTATTTTATAGGCTACTAGGAAAAAATTACACTGATTGCATGATCCAATCTATCTCTGATTTGTCCTTACTTTTGTAGCCACCCTTTTTTTACAGAGAGCCATGGGATGGTTAAGATTTCTTTTTAAAAGTGACTCTTTTGTAAGGAATATAGGATGAGATTTTAAAAATAAATTATGAAATTATTTTGGACTCACTTTTTTGAAAATGATTTGGACCGTCTCAAATAAAGACTAATGATTATACAGTTATGATTGTTAGAATAGCCAGATATTTACATATAGAGTATCCCAAAGAATATATGTTGAACTTACTTTAAGGTCTAGATCATGCGTGATTGTCAGGTTCCCAATGCAATCTCTGAGAGCACTGGGATATTTATTTATTATTTTTTTTTTTTTAAGGAAGAAATAACCACAATGACTGTGCAGCTCACAGAATTTTTGGTCGGAAAGACCGTGATGAGGGCAGAGGTGAATGCCTTGAACGCACACGGTTTCACAGCCTTGGATGTTTTACTTCAAAACCGTAGAAAATCCAAGGATATGAAACTTGAAGGGATCCTCAGAGCTGCTGGAGCTAAAAGAGCTGGAGCCAGGCATCCCACGAGAGACGATTGGACAATTAAACCATTGTCTCCTGGCAAGGACAAGTGGAAGAAGCACAGTGACCGGTTGAACGAGATAAGGAGTGGTCTAATGGTGGTAGCAGTATTGATTGCTACGGTAACATTCCAAGCTGGATTCACCCCTCCCGGTGGGCTTACGCAGGAGGATAAGTCGGATGCGCCTCAGCTGGGGTATCCTAAAAGCCCCACTCCAGCCGACCTCAAAGATCCTTTTTACACAGCAGGGGAATCAATCATGGCTATTAAATATCCACTTGCATTCAAATTGTTCTCAATTTTCAATTCGATAGCGTTCGTGGCATCTTCGGGCATAATCTTATTGCTGGTAAGTGGATTCCAACTCAAGCGACGGATTTTTATGTGGACCTTGATGATCATCACATGGGTGGCCGTGTCTTCCATGATCATTACTTATAAGCTAGCCTATAACGCTGTCTCCCGTAGTGGGATTGGTTATGATCAGGCCTATATAATTGAGATTTCATTACTTATGTTGCTCGGATTGATTGGTCTACTATTTGCAACACATTTCTTCTGCTTCATTAGATGGTTGGTCTGGAAACCTATATATATAGGTATATATAGAATCAAGTCACTTTCAATGGATTCAACCAAGGTTAATTTTGAGAATGTTGATGTTGAATCCCGCATTGAACACAACTAATATATGTGTATTCATACGTATTGCTTTTCGTTGCAGTAACTTGGGATTTTAGTACTACATGTATAATGGAGTTTGTGATCAAGTACTCTTTTCAATTAAAGCTATGCTTCCAATGGCCACAACATATCTTAGATGGGACGGAGAGCCTTCCGGTTATCCAATATGTCATCTTTCTTCCTCCCATCATATGTTCGATTGTAACTGGTGATTAGATAAGACATCTGTATGACCAGATGATCCTATATATATATATATATATATATATATATATATATATATATATATATATATATATATAATGTATTAATGTTTACTTCTTGAACTAACGTACTGTTCAGGCAGTAGATGCCTTACATGCGTTTATCGTAGTGAAATATTTTGTTATTATTATTGTTGTTTTTCTCTTAGTAAATGTTGATTGATCTCTGGCAATTGTGCATGGAGGAACCGTTTCACATCCATACACCAAGGAATATGGTGTAGCGTGTGGTTCTTTGCGTTGTTGTTCTGTATCCCCAAACAACCTTAGCCAATTATTCATGCCAATCTCTTTTGATGATGGTCATGTAGAATTCTTCTACTAGACCATCTGCTGGAGCATAATATACAGTAGAGGGATACACACACTCTCTTATAGACAGTGAGACAGAAATGCTCACACTCACACACAACTAGCTGGACTGTCCTACTAGTTGCTTAATTAATGGCAATAAATATTCTTAGGGGAAAGTTGTTTCAATGAGGAAAAGGACTTATGACTTGGGTGGACCCACGGTGAAGCTAATGTGAAATCCACACCAACCATCAGATGAGTAGACCCATGTTGAACCTATGGGCCAAAACTCAGCCTCATCCAGGGTTAAGGTGGACCACACAATTAAAAATAGTATATAAAGGAAAAGCTTATCCTCAAAATTTCTTCCGTTGGTATGATACCCTTAAATCATAGATCAGAGTGATCTTTTAGCCCTAAGCCTAATATAAAATGACACATCTAATGATTGAAGTGGATATCATATATACATCATGGTGGGGCACGTTAAAAGATGAAGAGTTGCGTTAACGTGGCAAATCTACGTGGGCCTCACCTTGATGTAGGTCTTACAACCCGCCATCCATCCATATTTTCACAACATTTTTAGGGAATGAGCCCAAAACTAAGGCAGATCCAAAGCTCATGTGGACCATGCCACAGAAAGCAGTGAGGATTAAACCCCACCATTGAAAAGTAGTTGGGGTGATATTTGTGTTTTTCCCTTTATCCAGTTCTTCCTGACTAAAAAGTTGGATGGCAAATAAACAACATGCTGGCCAAGAAGGTTTAAATAATAGGCGTTATTATTCCACGGTTTGTTCCGGTATGGTTCACTTGAGCTTTGGATCTGCCTCAAATTTATGTCTTATATCTTAAATTGATAGGAAAAATTGATCAATAAGTAGTGTGGATATAAAACAGATATCGTATTGGGCCCATAGAATTTGCCACGCCAACATTGTTACCAACTAATCCACCGTTCAACTGTCGAGCTGGTGTACAAAGCATAACTCCATGGTGGGTGTTTCCTGACCTTGGGCCCACCTTGATATATGTGTTGTATATTCATGTCATCCATCACTTTTCTCAGCTCACTTTAACTAATGGTCCAAAAAATAAAGTAGATTCAAATCTCAAGTGGACTGTACCACACGAAAGAGTAGTGAATCATCGTTAAAAACTTTGTTGGCATGGGCCTACAAAAGTTTTGGATCAAGCTAATATTTGTCTTCTCCTTTCATCCTGTCTCTAAGACTTTGTTAACATGTTGGGTGGAAAATAAACTTTATGGTGGCTAAGGTTTTTATGGTGGACGTTCAATATCCACTATTTCCTATGGTAGGGCTCATTTGATACTTGGATCTACTTCATTTTTTGGACCATCCACTAAAATGATTAGTAAAAATTGACGGATGGCATTGATATACAATACATATATCAAGTATAGCCCCATGATCAAGGATACATCCACCACTATTTTACCTACATAACACATGATCCACTCCAATCTATTATGGTAACGTAACACTTTTCTCGGTACCAACAAGTGCCTGGCAGACTTCAATCTTTCATCTTTTAACGGGGTCTACTGTGATATGTGCGTGAGATTCACCCCAATCATTAGATGTGTAATGTCATGTTGGGTCCCACAAAAAAATCGAACTAGTTTGTGAATGAAGTGGGCCATGTCAATGGAAATAAATCCACTCCAGCCATTAGATGCCATACTGAAAGTTAGGCCTGATGCCAAAAACATTGATACCATACATGATTCAACTGGGCCCTACCAAGGGGGACAATTTAGAGGATAAGCCTTTACCATATACTGTTTCCATTCGTATGGTCTACCTGAACCACATGTGGAGCTGAATTCAGGCCATAGGCACAACGTGAGGTAAATCATCTAATGATTTGGGTGGATTTCACATTAACACCATGGTAGGGGCCTATCCAAGCCTGGAAGTCATTTTCCTCTTTGAAATAACTCTCTCATACTGCAATATATATATATAATATATATATATATATATATATATATATATATATATATATATATAATTATATATATATATATATATATATATAAAAGCTCCTACGCACTGTTTCGTAAGGAGCTTATATATATGCAAGATTTCATATAAGTCGTAAGATGATGTGAGTGGATGGGATTCAGCAACATTGAAAGAGAAAGAGTCTTCGACCAAATGGACTCCTGCCGAGACTTTTGAAATTGCACATCGAAGTGCTGAAAAAGAAAAGAAGAAGAAGAAGAAGGGAAACTCGTACTCTTGTTCGAACCGACCTCCATCCCTAGTTGTGAGGATAGCAAGCTCGGGAAGCCGATTGCGTATCGAGTAACTTGGTAAGCTAAATGTATTGAGTAAACTTTGTGGGCTCCATTGTCATTCATGCATTGTATCCACTTTGTCCATATCTTTTACCACATAATTTTAGGTCTTTATTCAAAAATTGGAGTATATCCCAACCTCAAGTGGACCACACCACTGGAAACAGTGCAAATTGAACATCTACCGTTGAAAAATTCTTGGGGGCAACCTAAGTTTTAGATCAATATAATATTTGTGTTTTCCCTTTAACCATGTCTATCTGATCTTACGAACAGGTTGGATGACTAATATACATCAATGGGGGCCTTAGAAAGTTTTCCACGGTGGAAATCAATACTTCCACCTTTTCTTGTGGTATGGTCCACTTGAGATTTTTATATGCATCAATTTTGGGTTGAACCCCTAAAATGGTCTTGAAAAACGAATGGACGGCGTGGATAAACCACATATAGTCACGGTGGGCCCAACAGAATTTACTCAATACGATGAGAGACTACTGAGTAACTCAGTACGCAATCCGATTTCGCAAGCTGCTGCCCATTCCCGGCAAAGGCCGCATTCGCTATTAAGAGTCGGTAGCATATTTTTATTTTTTTATTTTTTTTAACACCCCCACACACTCACGCCACACGCGCACACACGCACGCCGTGGGATTTCACCACTGTGGGTACTCGAACCCTTGACCCGGTGTTGAAACTGACTCTACCACCCGGATCTCATCTTGAGAGTCGGTAGCCACGGATTCCGTCGAGCTTCATTTCAGTTTTTAAAAATAAAAAATAAAAATCAACAGGGTTTCAAAACCCTCCCATCTCCATTAAATTATGGCTGATTGCAGCCATTGAATGGCGTCAAAACCCCTGCCAATCTTCATCTTCCGCTTCCAGCGCCGCCATCAACCATTAATGGCCGATTTGGTCTAACCCACCTCCTTTTTGGTCACACGTTCTAAGATGAGATCGAAAAACAGATGGACGGGGTGGATTTCTCACAAACATCTCTTTGGGCCCCACCCACCATCCTTGCGCAGGCTGTTCCCCCTGCCACCAGCCTGGTGGCTGGTGGTGGGTGTTCTGTGATCAGCCCCACCATGATGTATGTGTTTCGTCCATTTCGTTCATCCACTTTTACAGATCATTTTAGTGCTTGATCCAAAAAATGAGAGGGATATAAATCCCAGTGGACCACACCACAAGAAAACAATAGTGATTGGATATCCACCATTAAAATCCTCCTAAGGCCCGCTGTACTGTTTATTTGACCTCAAATCTGTTGATCAGGTCATACTGACCCAGATGAAGGGAAAAAACAAAAATCAGCTTGATCCAAAACTTTTATGGCCCCAAATATTTTTTAATGGTCGATACTCATTCAATACTGTTTCCTGTAATGTGGTCCACTTAAGATTGTGATATATCTCGTTTTTTGTCTCATACTGTAAAATGATCTGTAAAAATAGATGGATGGCATGGATAAAACACATACATCATGGTGGGGCCCCATAGCACCGACCACCAACCATTGGCTGGTGTCAGGGTAGCAGCCAATCCGTTTCCGATTACCAACCGGCGTCCAACTCCAATGGAAGCCGATTGCATAGTGAGAAGCGTACTGAGTAAACTCTACAAGGCCCATTTATATATCTGATCTGCTCCGTCCATCCATTTTACTAGATATTTTTAAGGCATGAGCCCAAAAATGAAGTATATATAATTTTCAAATGGACCACACCACAAGAAAGAGTTGAATTGAATGTCTACTGTTGAAAATTTTTTGGGGGCCATGGAAGTTTTAGATCAACCTTATATTTGTGTTTTCCCTTCATCTATGTCCGTATGATCTTATGAACAGGTTGGATGACAAATAAACATCACTATGGGGCCTAGATAGGTTTCAACGGTGGAAATCATTATCCCCACTATTTCCTGTGTCATAATCCACTTGATCTTTGGCATGCTGCAATTTTAGCGTCAAAACCTCTTAAATTAGATGGAAAAACAGATGGATGACATAAATAGACCACATATATTCAGTGGGCCCAATTAAGTGCAATCTGATTTCAATTCCAGCGTGCAATTCCAGAAGTCTGGCACCTCTATCTTATGGCTGAGGGGTTGTTTGATTTTTAAGTTTACCAGGAAATACGTGTAAAAAGAGTAATTATTATTAAGTCCACCGATTTAAAATCGGCAAGGAATTATATCTCCAAAATTGGTCTAAAACTCATATTTTTGCTTATTTAAACTTGTGCGACCCATTTTGATGTATCTTACTTATCCACACCATCCAACCTTCGTAACGGCACATTTTAAAGGTATAAGTTCAAAAATGAGGAAAATCCCAAGTTCGAGTGGACCACACCTTAAGAAACAATTATTGTAAAGACATGAACGGTTGGAAGCAATTTTCTCCTTGGGGCCCACATTGTTGTTTATTTGTCATCCAACCGGTTCATAAGGTCACATAGTCACAGATAAAGGGAAAACAGAAATATCAGTTTGATCCAACACTTTTAGGGCCTAAAAAAGCTTTCAATGGTAGGAACTCAATTACCATTATTTCCTATGGTGTGGTCCACTTGAACTTTAGATCTGCCTCATTTTTTTGGCTCATTCCCTACAATGAGCTGACTAAAGGGATGAATGGTGTGGATAATAAACATATATCATGGCAGGCTCCACAAATGCACCTTTTGTTTAGTCTCGGGTGACGTAAGGTCCTATAACTGAAGGCGGTTGTGAACATCGCCTCGAAAATGCAGCCATAAATACAATGGTAAATAATTATTGCTCATTTACTGTGAATTACTACAGTCAAGAGAAAATCAACAACCCTAATATGAAAGCTCACATATAAGCTCCCCGTGGTATAGCACGCAAGAGATTGGG